>WFAB01002368.1:37500-42623 GCA_018977245.1 Lethenteron camtschaticum | reverse complement strand
ATCTATCTCTACATATCTCTCTCTGTATATCCTCTCTGTATATCTATATCTATATCTGTATATCTCTCTCTGTATATCTATTCTATCTATCTCTACATATCTCTCTCTGTATATCTCTCTCTGTATATCTATCTCTATATATATTTCTCTATCTATCTCTACATATCTCTCTCTGTATATCTCTCTCTGTATATCTATCTCTATATATATTTCTCTATCTATCTCTACATATCTCTCTCTGTATATCTCTCTCTGTATATCTATCTCTATATATATTTCTCTATCTATCTCTACATATCTCTCTCTGTATATCTCTCTCTGTATATCTATCTCTATATATATTTCTCTATCTATCTCTACATATCTCTCTCTGTATATCTCTCTCTGTATATCTATCTCTATATATATTTCTCTATCTATCTCTACATATCTCTCTCTGTATATCTCTCTCTGTATATCTATCTCTATATATATTTCTCTATCTATCTCTACATATCTCTCTCTGTATATCTCTCTCTGTATATTATCTCTATATTATTTCTCTTTTTTTTTTTTTTTTTTTTTTTTTTTTTTTTTTTTTTATCTCTATATCTCTTCTGTATATCTCTCTCTTATATGTATCTCTATATATATTTCTCTATCTATCTCTACATATCTCTCTCTGTATATCTCTCTCTGTATATCTATCTCTATATATATTTCTCTATCTATCTCTACATATCTCTCTCTGTATATCTCTCTCTGTATATCTATCTCTATATATATTTCTCTATCTATCTCTACATATCTCTCTCTGTATATCTCTCTCTGTATATCTATCTCTATATATATTTCTCTATCTATCTCTACATATCTCTCTCTGTATATCTCTCTCTGTATATCTATCTCTATATATATTTCTCTATCTATCTCTACATATCTCTCTCTGTATATCTCTCTCTGTATATCTATCTCTATATATATTTCTCTATCTATCTCTACATATCTCTCTCTGTATATCTCTCTCTGTATATCTATCTCTATATATATTTCTCTATCTATCTCTACATATCTCTCTATCTCTCTCTCTATCTCTCACTATCTCACTCTATATCTCTATCTCTCTATCTCACTCTATCTCCATCATCTCTCTCCCTCCATCTCACACCACCATGAGAGACATCCACAGCTGCCAAAGTCCCCCCCCCCGAGTCTCACGCGGACTTCAGGGAATCGTTCAAGCAACTCCGCCGCTGAGGCTACTGACAGACATCTTGCAGAAGGTCCAACTTCCAGTTGGAGCTGAATAATCATCCTTCGTCGGTGAATAACATCGAAAAAACAAGTATAACCCGTAAAAACAAAGTGTTTCACTCTAAATCCTTTATGTGCGTGGCGGCTAGAGTCCTCTCGTCCTCTGGCTTGAGATGGCTGCCACCTATGGGTCAGATGATTGTCTGCCAGTATTAAGCAATTGGTAATTAAATATTTTATTTGTTTTCCCTAAACAGTGTAAAATTTTGGAATATTTTTTTCACGAACATTAATTGTCTCACACAACGAGTCTGTGTGCAAAATGTCAGCTCGATTGGATCACGGGAATTGGGTTAAAAAACGAGCGAAAGATTTGCACGGTCGTAAGCACGCAAGCGAACTTAATATAAAGGATTTAACAATAAATTAACCCGTAAAAACAAAGTTTTTCACTATAAATCCTTTATATGCGTGGCATCGGTTTTATTTTATTATTCATTTCTGTTTTTCTTGAGTAAGAGTTTCATTTTTATCACATTGGTATTTTAAATTAAATATAAGGAAAGTCGTATAAAAGGATTATAATGTTTTCAGTTTTTGTATGATTGTTTATATTGTACATTTTTGTTGTTTTCTTGAATAATTTTCTGTTTTTAGGAAAAATATATGATTGTGCTAGAAACATTTTTTTTCCTAAAAAGTGGAAAATTTAGGAAAAAATTTTCACGATAATAAATTGTCTCGCACAACGAGTCTGTGTGCAAAATGTCAGCTCGATTGGATCACGGGAAGTGGGTTAAAAAACGACCGAAAGATTTGCACGGTCCTAAGCAAGCAAGCAAGCACGCAAGCAAGCAAGCAAACGAATTTAATATAAAGGATTTAAAAACCAATACTCTGATCATTTATGCGTTGTCCTTGAAACGGATTGGTCCAAAAGGCGTCATCTGATCGGTCACCATATGAGACTAGGCTCTAAAGAAAGCTGTGTCTGGTGTGGACCAATCAGTTTCAAAGACAATGCCAATACATTATCAGAGTTGTGTGTTTTTTGTTTGCAATTGACTGCAAGTATTGTGGTTAATGTAAACATGACTCCTTGCAAAAGGTGTCAGTTTTTGTTGCCAGAAAAAAGGAGAAAAACCCCTATTAGTATATTTTCTTGGTTCTTTCGGTAAAGTCACGTAGAAGGGAAGTAATAAAATAATAAAAATAAAACATAATAAAATAATTCTCACGACGTTTCGGCCACAACGCAAGCAGCCGTCCTCAGGTGAAGAACAGCGTCTGTCGAGAAGACAGCGTCTGAATGACAACCCCAGGCTTGGAGCGTCTTTTTAAATCCTTTATATTAAGTTTGCTTGCTTGCTTGCTTAGGACCGTGCAAATCTTTCGGTCGTTTTTTAACCCACTTCCCATGATCCAATCGAGTTGACATTTTCCACACAGACTCGTTGTGCGTGACACTTAATGTTCGTGAAAATTTTTTTCCAAAATTTTACACTGATTAGGGAAAACAAATTAAATATTTAATTACCAATTGTTTAATACTGCAGACAATCATCTGACCCATAGGTGGCAGCCATCTCAAGCCAGAGGACGAGAGGACTCTAGCCGCCACGCATATAAAGGATTTAGAGTGAAAAACTTTGTTTTTACGGGTTTACTTATTAAGCTGGGTTGGAGGTAAAAGAAGAGCGCCTTGACAAAAGAATGTGCACATCAAGAGGAATTTAGCAAATATTCATAAGCTGGGTTGGAGGTGCACGAAGAGCGCCTTGACAAAAGAATTTTACACATTAGTGTATTTTGCTACTGGCAAACGAGGTCCCATGGTGATTGAGCCTTTGTTATGTAGACTGGTTGAGAGAGGGGGGGGGGGTGCCAGAGTTGTTAAGGACGCCTCCGTTCGGGGCCTGCCGTACAGCCTGTCCGTTTAGCCCTCTCAGACGAAATCTGTCCGGCGCGAAAGTCCCGTGACCTGAGAACGTGGTCAGGCTTTAGGCCTGTGCTCCGGACAAGATGGCGGTGTTACAGAGCAGGGAAGAAGATGCTGGAAGGTGACACTGACGGCTGCTCTGTCATGATTCCAGTGTTCAAGGGGCCTGCTCAAGGCTCGGCTCAGGCTGGAGCACGCCACGTACCACACGCGCGCACACACGGTGATGTGTGGAGCGTCTTGTTAGAACGCTGTCCTTGATGATTGAGCCTTTGTTATGTAGACTGGTTGAGAGAGGGGGGAGGGTGCCAGAGTTGTTAAGGACGCCTCCGTTCGGGGCCTGCCGTACAGCCTGTCCGTTTAGCCGTCTCAGACGAATTCTGTCCGGCGAGAAAGTCCCGAGACCTGAGAACGTGGTCAGGCTTTAGGCCTGTGCTCCGGACAAGATGGCGGTGTTACAGAGCGGGAAAGAAGATGCTGGAAGGTGACACTGACGGCTGCTCTGTCATGATTCCAGTGTCCAGGGGCCTGCTCAAGGCTCGGCTCAGGCTGGAGCACGCCACGTACCACACGCGCGCGCACACGTGTGTCGGTGATGTGTGGAGCGTCTTGTTAGAACGCTGTCCCTTGATGATTGAGCCTTTGTTATGTAGACTGGTTGAGAGAGGGGGGGTGGGGGGGGGGTGCCAGAGTTGTTAAGGACGCCTCCGTTCGGGGCCTGCCGTACAGCCTGTCCGTTTAGCCGTCTCAGACGAAATCTGTCCGGCGAGAAAGTCCCGTGACCTGAGAATGTGGTCAGGCTTTAGGCCTGTGCTCAGGACAAGATGGCGGTGTTACAGAGCAGGGAAGAAGATGCTGGAAGGTGACACTGATGGCTGCTCTGTCATGATTCCAGTGTCCAGGGGCCTGCTCAAGGCTCGGCTCAGGCTGGAGCACGCCACGTACCACACACACACGTGTGTCGGTAATGTGTGGAGCGTCTTGTTAGAACGCTGTCCCATGATGACTGAGCCTTTGTTATGTAGACTGGTTGAGAGAGGGGGGGGGTGCCAGAGTTGTTAAGGATGCCTCCGTTCGGGGCCTGCCGTACAGCCTGTCCGTTTAGCCGTCTCAGACGAAATCTGTCCGGCGAGAAAGTCTCGTGACCTGAGAATGTGGTCAGGCTTTAGGCCTGTGCTCAGGACAAGATGGCGGTGTTACAGAGCAGGGAAGAAGATGCTGGAAGGTGACACTGACGGCTGCTCTGTCATGATTCCAGTGTTCAGAGGCCTGCTCAAGGCTCGGCTCAGGCTGGAGCACGCCATGTACCACACACGCGCGCACACGCGTGTCGGTGATGTGTGGAGCGTCTTGTTAGAACGCTGTCCCATGATGATTGAGCCTTTGTTATGTAGACTGGTTGAGAGAGGGGGGGTGGGGGGGGGGTGCCAGAGTTGTTAAGGACGCCTCCGTTCGGGGCCTGCCGTACAGCCTGTCCGTTTAGCCCTCTCAGACGAAATCTGTCCGGCGAGAAAGTCCCGTGACCTGAGAACGTGGTCAGGCTTTAGGCCTGTGCTCCGGACAAGATGGCGGTGTTACAGAGCGGAAAAGAAGATGCTGGAAGGTGACACTGACGGCTGCTCTGTCATGATTCCAGTGTTCAGGGGCCTGCTCAAGGCTCGGCTCAGGCTGGAGCACGCCACGTACCACACGCGCGCGCACACGCGTGTCGGTGATGTGTGGAGCGTCTTGTTAGAACGCTGGGGAGCTGGAAAAGGTCATCTCTGTAGCAGCGGAGACGGCACCCGCCTCGTGGTGTTCACCTTGTGAAGCGCTCCGCTAGTCACCGTGGCGTGTGCGATGGCCACCACCACAACCACTACAACTAGCACAACCACCACCACCACAACTAGCACAACCACCACAACAACTACCACTACACAACCACCACTACCACCACCACCAACACCAC
>WFAB01002368.1:0-32500 GCA_018977245.1 Lethenteron camtschaticum | reverse complement strand
AACAGGTCTTTCCGACAGACCTGCTCATTCAGACGCTGTCTTTCCGACAGACCTGTTTCATTCAGACGCTGTCTTTCCGACAGACCTGTTCATTCAGACGCTGTCTTTCCGACAGACCTGTTTCATTCAGACGCTGTCTTTCCGACAGACCTGTTCATTCAGACGCTGTCTTTCCGACAGACCTGTTCATTCAGACGCTGTCTTTCCGACAGACCTGTTTCATTCAGACGCTGTCTTTCCGACAGACCTGTTTCATTCAGACGCTGTCTTTCCGACAGACCTGCTCATTCAGACGCTGTCTTTCCGACAGACCTGTTCATTCAGACGTTGTCTTTCCGACAGACCTGCTCATTCAGACGCTGTCTTTCCGACAGACCTGTTCATTCAGACGTTGTCTTTCCGACAGACCTGCTCATTCAGACACTGTCTTTCCGACAGACCTGCTCATTCAGACGCTGTCTTTCCGACAGACCTGTTCTTCACCTGAGGACGGCTGCTTGCGTTGTGGCCGAAACGTCGTGAGAATTCTATTTTATGTTGTTATTTTTATTTTATTATTTCCCTTCTACGTGATGACTTTACCGAAAGAACCAAGAAGATGAAAACAAACGCTATGGCGCTAAATGCAGCGTGCACAACACGGAATAAAAGTCATGTGGTGGTGGTTGTGGTGGTTGTTGTTGTGGTGGTTGTGGTGGTGGTGGTTGTGGTGGTGGTGGTGGTTCTGGTGGTTGTGGTGGTGATGGTGGTAGTGGTAGTTGTGATGGTGGTGGTGGTGGTTGTGGTTGTGGTGGTGGTTCTGGTTGTTTTGGTGTGGTTGTGGTGGTCGTGGTGGTTGTGGTGCTGGTTGTGGTGGTGCTGGTTGTGGTGGTGCTGGTTGTGGTGGTGCTGGTTGTGGTGGTGTGGTCAACGCGCACGGCAGAGAGAGACGGGGAAAAGGGAGCGGTGGTGCAGTGGTTTGCGCGCTACGCTGTTCGATTCCGCTCACGGCCACCACCATCAGTGACGATTATCTGAAGCGGTCCTGGGCCTCCCCTAGGTCGACTCAGCCTCAAACGAGTACCTGGTGTAGTGGTGGTGGTGGTGGTGGTGTGTAGCCACAGTGCCGGTAGCCTTCATAGACGCTGCTGCTGCTACTCGCTACTAGCAGCACTTGCCCCTACAGCCACTGAATGAATGAGTGGGTGAGCGGGTGGGTGAGTGGGTGAGTGAGTGGGTAGGTGAGTGAGTGAGTGGGTGAGTGGGTGGGTGAGTGGGTGAGTGAGTGGGTAGGTGGTGAGTGAGTGAGTGAGTGGGTGAGTGAGTGGGTGAGTGAGTGGTGGGTGAGTGAGTGAGTGAGTGGTGAGTGGGTGGGTGAGTGGGTGGGTGAGTGGTGGTTGAGTGAGTGAGTGAGTGGGTGGGTGAGTGGGGGGGTGAGTGAGTGGGTGAGTGAGTGAGTGGGTGAGTGGGTGGGTGAGTGTGTAGGTGATTGGGTAGGTGAGTGGGTGAGTGAGTGAGTGAGTGTGTGGGTGAATGGGTGGGTGAATGGGTGAGTGAGTGAGTGGGTGAGTGAGTGAGTTAGTGAGTGAATAACTGACTGAGTAGCTGACTTACTGACTGAGTTAGTAACTGAATGACTGAGTGACTGACTGACTCACTGACTACACACTGAGTGACTGACTACTGAGACTCACTGGACTGACGAGTACTGAGTGATGACTGACTCACTGACTGAGTGACTACTGCCTGACTNACTGACTGACTGAGTGACTAGTACTGACTGACTCACTAGACTCACTNACTCACTGACTGACTGGACTGACTGCCTGACTGCCTGACTGACTGACTGAGTGACTGAGTGACTGACTGCCTGACTGACTACACACTGAGTACTGACTGACTGAGTACTGACTAGTACTGACTGACTCACTGACTGACTGACTACTGACTGAGTGACTACTNACTACGAGTGACTGAGGACTACTACTCACTNACTGACACAAACTGACCAGTGACTGTACTGCCTGACTACTGTACTGACTNAGTACTGAGGAGCGACTNACTACTCACTGGACTACTACTACNCACTGACTACTACTGACTGCTACTGCCTGACTGACTGACTGAGTACTGTTAGTACTGACTGCCTGACTGACTACACACTAGTACTGACTGACTAGTACTATGAGTACTAGTGAGTGACTGACTCACTGACTGACACACTGAGTGACTACTGAGAGTGNGTACTCAAGGGCTCGCCCCACGAGTGAGTGAGTGACTGACTGAATGACTAGTGACTGCCTGCCTACTGACTACACACTNAGTGACTGAGTGACTGACTGAGTGACTGAGGAGTGACTGACCACTGACTGACACACTAGTGACTGACTGCAAGTAGAGTGTGTACTCAAGGGCTCGCCCCACTGAGTAGTACTGACTGACTGAGTGNCTGAGTGACTGCCTGCCTGACTGACTACACACTGAGTGACTGACTACTNAGTNACTACTGAGCGACTGAGTNAGTGACTGACTCACTGACTGACACACTGACTGACTGAGTGCAGTGTGTACTCAAGGCTTTGCCCCACTGAAATCTCCACCCAGGGAGGCACGGGACTNCANAAGCTAGGATTCTGGAACTGAACCCCAAAGCTAAAGGCAAAGGCGACCGGGTAGCCTCCCGCGCCCGCGGGGGTGCTGGTACACAAAGACAAAGTCAAAGCTCCCCAGGTAGCCTCAGCAGGGCTAGGGGCAAGTGTTGCTAGTAGCGAGTAGCACCACCCAGACAAAGCTCCCTAGCCTCTAGCAGGCTGTAGGGGCAAGTGCTGCTAGTGCTACACACACAAAGCTCCCCCAGGTAGCCTCTAGCAGGCTGTAGGGCAAGTGCTGCGAGTTAGCACCACCTATGATACACACACAAGTGNCAAAGCTCCCCAGGTAGCCTCAGCAGGCTGTAGGGGCAAGTGCTATGTGCTACACCACCTATGTCGTGTATGTACACACACACAGACAAAGCTCCCCAGGTAGCCTCAGCAGGCTGTAGGGCAAGTGCTGTACACCACCTATGACNACACACAGACAAAGCTCCCCAGGTAGCCTCTTAGCAGGCTGTAGGGCAAGTGCTGTACACCACCTATGATACACACACNGACAAAGCTCCCCAGGTAGCCTCTAGCAGGCAAGTGCTGTGTAGCGAGTAGCACCACCTATGATACACACACAAAGCTCCCCAGGTAGCCTCTAGCAGGCTGTAGGGCAAGTGCTGNTAGCTAGTAGCGAGTAGCACCACCGGCCTATGATACACACACAAAGCTCCCCAGGTAGCCTCTAGCAGGCTGTAGGGCAAGTGCTGTAGTAGCTACACCACCTATGTATACACACACAGACAAAGCTCCCCAGGTAGCCTCTAGCAGGCTGTAGGGCAAGTGCTGTANTAGCAGTAGCACACACACACAGACNAAGCTCCNCCAGGTAGCCTCTAGCAGGCTGTAGGGCAAGTGCTGTAGTAGCTAGCACACACACACNGACAAAGCTCCCCAGGTAGCCTCTAGCAGGCTGTAGGGCAAGTGCTGTTAGNGAGTAGCACCACCNAGATACACACACNGACAAAGCTCCCCAGGTAGCCTCTAGCAGGNCTGTAGGGCAAGTGCTGTTAGCGAGTAGCACACACACAGACAAAGCTCCCCCAGGTAGCCCCACACTACGATGTTGACACAGCAACTGCTCCACACTCACACACACAGTCGCTAACCATGCACCACCACTCACCNCTCAACACACACAGTGCGCTAACCACTAGCACCACCACTCCACACACACACACACACGCTAACCATTAGCACCACCACTCCCCACTCACACACACACACAGTCGCTAACCATACCACACTCCCCTACACACTCACGCACACAATCACACTATGCAAATATTTACACGGACACACGCATATTGAACAGACTTGCACAGCTAACACACACACACACATACGTCTATNCACACAGACACGGGCAAGTCGCTGACACACACACACATATATACACACACTAACTNACACACTCACTCACACACTCACACACTCACTCACTCACACACACTCACTCACACACTTACACATTCACTCACACACTCACTTACCCACTCACACACTCACACACTCACTCACACACTCACTCACCCACACACTCACTCATTCACCCACCCACACACTCACTAACCACACTCACACACTCACTCACTTACTCACTCACACACTCACACACTCACTCACTCACTCACCACCCACACACTCACTAACCCACCACTCACTCACTCACACACACACTCACTCACACACACTCACACANTCACTCACACACACACTCACTCACACACACACTCACTCACACTCACACAACTCACACACACACTCACTCACCCACACACTCACTTACTCATTCGCACACTCACTCAGCCACCACACACTCACACACTCACACACATACTCACTCACACACACTCACACACACTCACACACTCACACACTCACACACTCACCACTCACTCACACACTCACCACTCACCTCACCACTCACTCACTCACACACTACACTCACTCACTTACTCACTCACCACTCACTCACACACTCACTCACACACTTACACACTCACACACTCACTCACTCACACACTTACTCACACACTCACTCACTCACTCAAACACACACCCACTCACTCATCCACTCACTCACACACTCACACACTCACTCACACACTCACACACATACTCATCACTCACACACACTCACACACACCACGCACACACTCACTCACCCACACACTCACTCACCCACTCACCACTCACTCACTCACCCACCCCTACACACTCACTCACCNACTCACACACTCACTCACTCACACACTCACACACCACTCACTCACCCACACACCACACTCTCACTCACACACTAACACACACTCTACTCACTCACACACCCACTCACTCACACACACTCAGTCAAACACTCACTCACACACTCACACACACACTCACTCATACACTCACTCACACACTCACTCACACACACATTTATATATACCCACACACTCGCTCACACACACACTCGCACACTCACGCACCNACACACATACACATNCAGACACAACACACACACACACTCGCACACTCACGCACCAATACACATACACATTCAGACACAAACACACACACTCACTCACACACACACATCGCTCACACACACACACTCATACACTCACGCACCAACACACATACATCACTCAGACACAAACACACACTCACTCACACACACACACTCACACACTCACGCACCAACACACATACATGCACTCAGACACAAACACACACACACACTCACTCACACACACTCACACACTCACTCACACACGCACTCGCACAATTACACACTCGCTCACACAATCACACNACGCAAATATTTACACACACACACTCAGAGTAACACACACTCACACACACACTCACCCAATCGCCTACACTCACACAGTCAGCACACACACACTCACTCACTCACTCAAACACACACACTCACTCACACACTCACTCACACACTCACACACTCACTCACACACTCACTCACTCACAAACACACACACTCACTCACACACTCACTCACTCACAAACACACACACTCACTCACACACTCACTCACTCACAAACACACACACTCACTCACACACTCACTCACACACTCACACACTCACTCACTCACTCAAACACACACACTCACTCACTCACTCACACACTCACTCACACACTCACACACCACTCACTCACTCAAACACACACTCACTCACACACTCACTCACTCACTCACACACTCACTCACACACTCACTCACTCACACACACACTCACTCACCCACACACCCACACTCTCACACTCACACACCCACTCACTCACACACACTCACATACACTCACTCACACACTCACACACACACTCACTCACACACTCACTCACACACTCACACACTCACACATTTATATATACCCACACACTCGCTCACACACACACACACACANTCGCACACTCACGCACCNACACACACACACATTCAGACACAANCACACACACTCGCACACTCACTCACTCACACACACCCTCACTCACACACACATTTATATATACCCACACACTCGCTCACACACACACACTCGCTCACACACACTCACGCACCAACACACATACACACTCAGACACAAACACACACACACGCACTCACACACACACACTCACTCACACACACCGCACTCACACACACACACANTCACACACACACACTCACACACTCACTCACACACACACACTCACTCACACACACACTCACGCACCAACACACACACACACTCAGACACACACACACACACTCACTCATACACTCACTCACACACTCACTCACACTCACACATTTATATATACCACACACTCGCTCACACACACACANTCGCACACTCACGCACCAACACACATACACATTCAGACACAAACACACACACACTCACTCACACACACACACTCACACACACACACTCATACACTCACGCACCAACACACATACACACTCAGACACAAACACACACACTCACTCACACACACACACACTCACACACTCACGCACCAACACACTCATGCACTCAGACACAAACACACACACACACTCACTCACACACACACACTCACGCACCAACACACATACATGCACTCAGACACACACACACACTCACTCACACACACACACTCACACACACACTCACGCACCAACACACATACACACTCAGACACAAACACACACACTCACTCACACACACTCACACACTCACGCACCAACACACATACACACTCAGACACAAACACACACACTCACTCACACACACACACTCACATACTCACACACTCACGCACCAACACACATACACACTCAGACACAAACACACACACACTCACTCACACACACTCACACACGCACTCGCTTACAATTACACACTCGCTCACACAATCACACTACGCAAATATTTACACACACACACTTGCAGAGTAACACACACTCATCTATTCACACACTCACCAATCGCTCACACTCACACAGTCACACAATCACACACTCACTCACTCACTCAAACAATCACACACTCACTCACACACTCACTCACACACTCAAACAATCACACACTCACTCACACACTCACTCACTCACAAACAATCACACACTCACTCACACACTCACTCACTCACAAACAATCACACACTCACTCACACACTCACTCACTCACTCAAACAATCACACACTCACTCACTCACACACTCACTCACACACTCACTCACTCACACACTCACTCACACAATCACTCAAACAATCACACACTCACTCACTCACACACACTCACTCAAACACTCACACACTCACTCACTCACACACTCACTCACACAATCACTCAAACAATCACTCACTCACACACTCACACACTCACACAATCACTCAAACATCACACACTCACTCACACACTCACACACACACTCAAACACTCACACACTCACTCACTCACACACTCACACAATCACTCAAACAATCACACACTCACTCACCACTCACACACACTCACACTCACCCAGAGACCACTCACTCACTANAAGCTCANACTCACACTCACTCANTNANTCACACTCACTCACACACNCACACTCACTCACTCACCANTCACTCACTCACTCACTCACACACACACTCTCACATACACACTCAGTGCTGCTAGTAGCGAGTAGCACCACCTATGATACACACACAGACAAAGCTCCCCAGGTAATACTGTAATACTATTATAATATAATTATCAAATATATCATATATTACATTATCAAACGATTAGGCATCGAATAACATTTAATAATATAACAGTGATGATATCATATGTAACAATATAATTGTATTATTTAATCAAATGATAGGGCTATTACACACGAATTAACATAATATTACTAAATTCTTTAGTATAAACCCAGATTTTGGGAGATAATTAGTGTAACCCTCACGAGATTCGCTACATTTAGACACTAAAATAACGTGAATTTGCATCGATGAATATAATATATCTTCTTGGTTCTTTCGGTAAAGTCACGTAGAAGGGAAATAATAAAATAATAAAAATAAAACAATAAAATATACAATTCTCACGACGTTTCGGCCACAACGCAAGCAGCCGTCCTCAGGTGAAGAACAGGTCTGTCGGAAAGACACCGTCTGAATGAACAGGGCTGTCGGAAAGACAGCGTCTGAATGAACAGGTCTGTCGGAAAGACAGCGTCTGAATGAACAGGTCTGTGGGAAAGACAGCGTCTGAATGAACAGGGCTGTCGAAAAGACAGCGTCTGAATGACGTCTGTCGGAAAGACAGCGTCTGAATGAACAGGTCTGTTGGAAAGACAGCGTCTGAATGAACAGGTCTGTCGAAAAGACAGCGTCTGAATGAACAGGTCTGTCGGAAAGACAGCGTCTGAATGAACAGGTCTGTTGGAAAGACAGCGTCTGAATGAACATGTCTGTTGGAAAGACAGCGTCTGAATGAACAGGTCTGTCGAAAGACAGCGTCTGAATGAACAGGTCTGTCGGAAAGACAGCGTCTGAACGAACAGGTCTGTCGAAAGACAGCGTCTGAATGAACAGGTCTGTCGGAAAGACACCGTCTGAATGAACAGGTCTGTCGGAAAGACAGCGTCTGAATGAACAGGTCTGTCGGAAAAACAGCGTCTGAATGAACAGGTCTGTCGGAAAGACAGCGTCTGAATGAACAGGTCTGTCGGAAAGACAGCGTCTGAATGAACACCACCGGCTNGGAAAGACAGCGTCTGTTTCATCAGGTCTTTCCGACAGACTGCTTCTGAACAAACAGGTATATTGTAAAGACAGCGTGTGTTTCATCAGGTCTTTCCGACAGACAGCGTCTGACAGAGCAGGTCTTTCCGACAGACAGCGTCTGACAGAACAGGTCTTTCCGACAGACCTGTTCATTCAGACGCTGTCTTTCCGACAGACCTGTTCGTTCAGACGCTGTCTTTCCGACAGACCTGTTCATTCAGACGCTGTCTTTCCGACAGACCTGTTCATTCAGACGCTGTCTTTCCGACAGACCTGTTCATTCAGACGCTGTCTTTCCGACAGACCTGTTCATTCAGACGCTGTCTTTCCGACAGACCTGTTCTTCACCTGAGGACGGCTGCTTGCGTTGTGGCCGAAACGTCGTGAGAATTTTATTTATTATGTTTTATTTTTATTATTTTATTATTTCCTTCTACGTGATGACTTTACCGAAAGAACCAAGAAGATGAATCCCTGCAGTCACGAAAGCTTTAAATCGGTATATAATAAACCTTCCGATATGAGTGAATTATAGATACATTTATACGTAAATCGAAATGCCTACATTTGTATGGAGATGATAACATATCCTTAAGATATTAGTTACATTAGATAAATTTATCATAAGAGTAACTTTGTATAATCATAATATAACCTTACGATATTTGTTACATATATACATTTAAATCAGAGTAACTTTGTGTAGATGATTGTAATTTAACCTTACTAGATTAGTTAACTTTAGACATTTAGAATATCAGTAACTTTGTATAGATGAATATAATATAAACCTTACAAGATGGGTAACTTTAGACATTTAAAACAATAGCATCTTTGTATGGACATTAGAATATAATTTAACCCTTACGAGATTATGTAAATAAACGTTTAAAATCAGAGTAACTTTGTATAGATGATTATAATATAACCTTACAAGATAGTAACATACACACATTTAAAAACAATAGCAACTTTGTACAGAGATTAAAATATAACCTTACGATATTAGTTACATTTAGAGATTTAAAATAACGTTAACTTTGTATAGATGATCAGAAGCGTTTATAATAACAGTAACTTGTTGACATGAATATAATTTAACCTTACGAGATTAGGTAAATAGATATTTTAAATAACAATAACGTTTTAGAGACATTATAAAATACCTTACGATATTCGTTACATATATACATTTAAAATCAGAGTAACTTTGTGTAGATGATTATAATTTAACCTTACTAGATTAGTTAACTTTAGACATTTAGAATAGCAGTAACTTTGTATAGATGAATAGAATATAAACCTTACAAGATTAGTTAACTTTAGACATTTAAAACAATAGCAACTTTGTACGGACATTAGAATATAATTTAACCCTTACGAGATTAGGTATATAGACGTTTAAAATCAGAGTAACTTTGTATAGATGATGATAATATACCCTTACAAGATTAGTAACTACACAGATTTAAAACAATAGCAACTGTGTATGGACATTAGAATATAACTTACGATATTAGTTACATTTCGATGTAAAGTTTCGTGACTGCAGGGATTCATCTTCTTGGTTCTTTCGGTAAAGTCACGTAAAGAGAAATAATAAAGTAATACATAATAAATAATAAAAATAAAACATAATTATTTTATTATGTTTCATTTTTATTATTTTATTTTTTCCCTTCTACGTGACTTTAAAAGAACCAAAGGATATTCGTTACATATAGACGTTTAAAATAGCACTAACTTTGTCTACATGAATACGAGATTAGGTAACGATAGGCATTTAGAATAGGGTAACTTTGTATAGAGATTACAATATAACCTTACGATTTTGGTAAAATATAGACATTTAAAATGACGGTCACTTTGTTTAGAATACTATAATATAATCTTACAAAATTAGTTACATATAGACGTTAAAATAACATTAACTTTATAGAGAAATATAATATATTCTTATGATATTAGTTTCATATTTACGGTAATAATAACGTTAATTTTTTATAGATAATTCTAATGTAAGCTTAGTAAATGCGTTACATATACACATTAAAAATACCATTAACTTTGTATAGATTCATCTTCTTGGTTCTTTCGGTAAAGTCACGTAAAGAAATANTAAATAATAAAAATAAAACATAATAAAATATGAAAACAGTCCGAGATTCTTCACCTGAGGACGTTTGAAATGAGAATTATTTNATTATGTTTATTTTATTATTTATTACCTTACGAGATTACCGAAAGAAAGACATTAAAAATAACGCTATGTCTAGACATTCTAATATAACCTTACGAGATTAGTTAACTGTAGACGTTTGAAACAATAGCAACTTTGAATAGCTTAAGATTAGTTAACTAAAGACATTTATAATAACAGTAACTTTGTATATACTAATATAATATACAGTACGAGATTAGTTAACTAAAGACATTTAAATAACAGTAACTTTGAATAGATTAATATAATATAACAGTACGAGATTAGTTAACTAAAACATTTAAAATAACAATTACTTTGAATAGATTAATATAATATAACCTTACGAGATTAGTGAACTAAAGACATTTAATAACAATAACTTTGTATAGATCAATATAATATAACAGTACGAGATTAGTTAACTAAAGACATTTAAAATAACATAACTTTGTCAAGATTAATATAATATAACAGTACGAGATTAGTTAACTAAATACATTTAAAATAACAATAACTTTGAATAGATTAATATAATATAACCTTACGAGATTAGTGAACTAAGACATTTAAAATAACAGTAACTTTGTATAGATTAATAGAATATAACCTTACGAGATTAGTGAACTAAAGACATTTAAAATAGCAATAACTTCTATAGATTAATATAATATAACCTACGAGATAGTTAACTAAAGACATTTATAATAACAGTAACTTTGTACATACTAATATAATATAACAGTACGAGATTAGTGAACTAAAGACATTTAAAATAACAATAACTTTGAATAAATTAATATAATATAACCTTACGAGATTAGTGAACTAAAGACATTTAAAATAGCAGTAACTTTGTATAGATTAATATAATGTAACCTTACGAGATTAGTGAACTAAAGACATTTAAAATAAAAATAACTTTGTATAGATTAATATAATATAACCTTACGAGATTAGTAACTAGAGACTTTTAAAATAACAAAACTTTGAATAGATTAATATAATATAACCCTACGAGATAAGTTAACTAGAAATATTCATAAAAACTGTAACTTAACGTAGATTAATATAATATAGCCTTACAAAATTAGTTACATATAGACATTTAAATAATGTTAACTTTGTCGATTTAATATAATATAGCCTTACTATATTAGTTATATAAAGACATTTTAAAAATGTCGATTTAATATAATATAACCTTACTATATTAGTATTATAAAGATAGACATTTAAATTTAAAAAGATTAATATAATATAACCTTACTATATTACTTAATTTAACATTTAAAACAATTTTTTAGATTAATAAAATATAACCTTTCGATATTAGTTAACTATAGACATTTAAAACATTTTTCGTCGATTAAATATAATATAACCTTACAATATTTTGTACTATATATATAGATATTAAAAAGTACTTTTGTCGATTTTAAAAATATAATCTCACGATATTTGTTACATATTAACATTTCAAATAATGATGACTTTGCATCGATTAATATAATATAACTTACGATATTATAATAGAGACATAAAAATTACAGTAACTTTGTTAGATATTAAAATATAATTACAATATTTTACATATACATTTAAAATGGCAATAACTTTGTCGAAATNCATAATATAACCTTACGAATTAGTAACATAGACATAATAGAATAATTGTNAAAATTCTTATAANATAACCTTAAAAACATATAGATTTATTTTGAAAAAAGAGCAACTTTGTAGAGAAATTAGAATAAACGTACGATCTTCTTGATTCTTTCGGTAAAGTCATCTAGAAGGGAAATAATAAAATAATAAAAATATAATNACAATAAAATACAATTCTCACGACGTTTCGGCNACAACGCAAAGCCGTCTTCAGGTGAAGAACAGCGTCTGTCTAATCAAGTCAGACGCTGTCAAAATTTCGACANACCTTTCTTCACCTGAGGACGGCTGCTTGCGTTGTGGCAANCGTGAGAATTGATTTTNTTTGTTTTATTTTTATTATTTTATTACTTCCCGTNTACGTGATGACTTTACCAAAGAATCAAGAAGATGAATCCNTGCGTAAAGNTTAATCGAAATAATTTTTTTCACAATTGTACGCTTTCATTATGTTTANAATTGCATTTATTATGTTTNATTTATTATTTTATAATAGTTTTATTTTATTATTTTATGTAACTTATTTTATTATTTNATTGTTTTATTTNATAGTGTATTTATTGTTTATTTTATTATTTTAAATTTTTATTTTCATTATTTTATANTTTATTTTTATTATTTTATTATTTTATTGCTTTAANTTTATTTTATTATTTTATTATTTTAATCGTTTATTTTTTATTTTNAAGCTTATTTTATTGTCTTTATTTTATATTTTAATTTTTATTTTATTATTTTATTACTTTTCTACGTACTTTACCAAAAGAACAAGAGATGAATTGTGTAGTTCGAAAGNTTACATCGAAATATAACCGTACGATATTAGATTTCTATTTTCTTGCTTANTTTTTTTACTGATGATGATATTGCTGTTTGTGTTGCAGTCGAAATCGTGCAGAATGGTATTGTTTATTTTTTATTATTTATTATTTCCCTTCTACGTGACTTTACCGAAAGAACCAAGAATATTNGAATCTTTGCAGTAAAATCTTCAATCTACAAAACTGACGACCTTTTTNACGAGGAGTATGTTTGCATAGACCAAATCCTAGTCACAATGCAAAAAACACACAACTCATAATGTATGATCAAGTTGATTGGTCACACCCGAGACCTTTCCTTAGAGCCTGTCTCACATGGTCCTTGAAGTTGATGTCCACCCGAGACAGCTTTCAGAGCCGAGTCTCACTGGTACCGAAGTTGATTGGTCACACCCAGCAGCTTTCCTTAGAGCCTGTCTCACATGGCCTTGAAGTTGATTGGTCCACACCCGAGACCTTTCCTAGGCCGAGTCTCACATGGTCCTGATTGATTGGTCCACACCCGAGACAGCTTTCCTTAGAGCAGTCTCACATGGTCCTTGAAGTTGATTGGTCCACACCCGAGACAGCTTTCCTTAGAGCCTAGTCTCACATGGTGTTGGAAGATGACGCCAAAAGGCGCACAACTCAAAGCCAATGCACCATCAGAGTATGAGAGCTCGGGTGAAGTTTACACCATTGGAACCTCATTTGCCAGAAAANTATGACATTGTTTTTTACCCTTCTCTCTGGCAACAAAACTGACACCTTTTTTAGAGGAGTCATGTTTGCATAGACCACAATACCTGNAGTCATAATGCAAACAAAACACACAACTCTGATCATGTATGCACTGTCCTTGAAGTTGATTGGTCCACACCCGANATAATGACTGCATGTATTGTGGTCTATCCTTGTTAAAAAGGTGTCAGTTTTGTTGCCAGATGAAGGGTAAAAAANCAATTATCAACCAAGAATACGTTCCGAGATTAGTAACGTAAATCATTTAAAATCTTCTTGGTTTTTCGGTAAAGTCATCACGTAGAAGGGAAGTAATAAAATAATAAAAATAAAACAACATTAAATACAATTCTCACGACGTTTCGGCCACAACGCAAGCAGCCGTCCTCAGGTGAAGAACAGGTCTGTCGATAAGACAGAGTCTAAATGACACGTCTTAGGCTTGGAGTGTCTATTTAAGCTGTGAGGAGGAGAAAAAGAGCCTTGACAAAAGAATTTGCATTTGAAGAGGAATTTAGCATATTTATGGGAAATTCAGGAATACGAATAGTGCTAATTTAAAATACAATCTGAACAAACCTCTATCTGAACAAACTTTCTGACACACAGTGGCGTTCTTTCGGTGACACGTCAACAGAGCGTGGACAATTCGTTACTAAACAGCACCAGTTGTAGTGTATAGTAGTTATAGTGTAGTGTGTAGTGTATAGTGTAGTGTGTAGTGTGTGTGGTGTGTAGTGTAGTGTGTAGTGTATAGTGTAGTAGTGTGTGTGGTGTATAGTGTAGTGTTTAGTGTAGTGTGTAGTGTAGTGTATNGTATAGTGTGTAGTGTATAGTGTAGTGTGTAGGTAGTGTAGTGTAGTAGTCGTAGTGTGTATAGTGTGTGTGTGTAGTGTAGTGTATGTGTGTAGTGTAGTGTATAGTGTAGTAGTGTATAGTGTAGTGTGTAGTGTAGTGTATAGCGTATAGTGTGTGTAGTGTGTATATAGTGTGTAGTAGTGTTNGTGNGTAGTGTATAGTGTGTNGTAGTGTAGTGTAGTGTATGTAGTGTNGGGTCGTAGTATAGTGTGTAGTGTATAGTGTGTGCTGTATAGTGTTAGTGTATAGTGTGTATNGTAGTGTATGTAGTGTAGTGTGTATGTAGTGTGTAGTGTGTAGTGTGTAGTGTAGTGTGTGTGTNGTGTAGTAAGTGTGTANAGTAGTAGTGNATAGTGTAGTGTATAGTAGTGTAGTATNGTATAGNGTAGTGTATAGTGNAGTGATATCAGTGTAGTGTGTAGTAGTGTACGATAGTATTNGTGTAGGTATAGTGTGTNGTGTGTAGTGTGTNTACCGGTAGTAGTGTGTAGTGTAGTGTGTATGNGTAGTNGTGTAGTGTATAGTGTAGTGTATAGTAGTGTGTGTGTAGTGTGTATAGTGTNGTGTATNGTGTAGTGTAGTNTNGTGGTGTAGTGNAAGTGTAGTGTAGTTNGTAGTGTAGTGTGGTAGTGTAGTGTGTNGTGTNGTGTGTAGTGTATATGTGTGTGTATTGTATGTGTGTGTGTNGTGTGTAGTGTGTGTATGTATAGTGTAGTGTAGTGTGGTGTGTNGTGTAGTGTATAGTGTTTGTGTGTAGTGTAGTTATAGTGTNGTGTGTAGTGTAGTGTTNGTGTGTAGTGTGTAGTGTNGTGTGTAGTATGTNGTGTATGTAGTGTATNGTNGTGTATAGTGTAGTGTATAGTGTGAACGTGTATNGTAGTATGTGTCTGAGTGTATGTGTGGTGTGTAGTGTATGTGTGTATAGTGTAGTGTATGTGTATNGTAGTGTATNGTGTAGTGTATAGTGTGTGTATGTGTACGTGTATNGTAGTGTATATAGTGTAGTGTATAGTGTACGTATACAGTAGTGTAGTGTATAGTAGTGTATGTGTGTATNGTGTGTGTATATTGTGTGTATGTGTNGTGTATGTGTGTATAGTGTGTGTATAGTAGTGTGTGTATNGTAGTGTATAGTAGTGCAGTGATATGTAGTGTAGTGTGTAGTGTATAGTGTATGTATGTGTAGTGTGTAGTGTAGTGTATAGTGTAATGTGTAGCGTAGTGGTAGTGTATAGTGTAGTGTGTAGTGTATAGTAGTGATAGTGTATAGTAGTGTATAGTGTATAGTAGTGTATAGTGTAGTGTATAGTGTAGGTATAGTAGTGCATATAATAGTGTAGTGTATAATACTGTATAGTAGTGTAGCGTATAATGTAGTGTATAGTATGAACGAGTATACTAATATAATCCTTCGAGATGTGTTAAGTATATAGACATTTAAAATAACCCAGTATCATCTTAACACGACCTATAGAGATGTAACAAGTGTGTGTGTGCGCTGACATCTAACTGCATGTAAATATAATTAAAGACAAAGCTCCCCAGGTAGCCTCTAGCAGGCTGTAGGGGCAAGTGCTGCTAGTAGCGAGTACAGCACCTACACACAGACAAAGCTCCCCCAGGTAGCCTCTAGCAGGCTGTAGGGCAAGTGCTGCTAGTAGCACCACCTACACACAAAGCTCCCCCAGGTAGCAGCAGGCTGTAGCAGCAGCAGTAGCACTGTGGCTACACACACAGAGAGGGGTGGTGGCCAGCACCACCACCACCACTACACCACCACTATACCAGGTAGCTGATTGAGGCTGAGTTGACCTAGGGAGGCCCAGGCCGGTGGTCAGAGGTTCTTAATGATCGTGAGCAGAGGGTCAGGGACTCCGAAAGCACAACAACCCAGAGCCCAGGCCTACTGATGCTATCATAGGCCTTGACCAGGTCAATAAAGCAGAGATGTAGGTCTTGTTGGAATTCCCTACACCTCTGCTGGAGCAGACGGACAGAAAATATGGCATCTGTGCCGGACCGCCACATTGGGGCTCCGCAAGCCTCTCCTGGCAAGGCGATGTTGAATAATCCTTGCCAGGACCTTTCCCGGCACACTGAGGAGTGAGATACCCCTGTAGTTGTTACAGTCTGTGCGGTCCCCTTCTTAAAGAGGGGGACCACCAGGGCATCCTTCCATCCTGCGGAACCCGTCCAGTGGTCCAGACTGTTGATATGATGTCATATAGGGCAGTCTGCACAAACGCCACCCTCCCTCAGCATTTCGCTTGGGAGATCATCTCTGCCCGTGCCTATCCTGGTCTCAGACTCCGGATCGCCTCAGTACTTCCTCAACAGATGGCACCTCAGCCAGCCACTCACAGGGGTGACCTCTTCCAATATTTGAGGCACCGCAGCATCAGCAGGGTTATCCCCACTTTGTGCCACGTTGTTTTCCTGGCTGAGGATGTCCCCTCCCCCAGGACCTCACAGAAATGCTCAGCAAATCTGCAAACCTGTTCCTGGGGTCGGAGATTGGATCACCGATCATTCCCCTAATGATGGTAATAGGTGTGGCGCTGCAGGTTGCTTTTTGGATAGAATTAAAAGCGATTTGTGATCGCGGTCCACTGAGGCAGACTCCATCTCCTCAGCAACCCGCGACACCACCCATCATTGCAGCGCCTCACGGCTCTCCGAACCTCCGAGCGAAGGCTGCGGTAAGCCTCATTCTCTGACGTGGATGCTGTAGACGATTAGAGTGGGCCTGTCGCTTTTCTCAGCCAGCTTGAACACCTCTGTCAGCCAGGGTCTCTGGGAGGTCTGGACCGCGTACCCAAAGCAGCCATTGCAGCTGCATGAGTCACAGTCTAAACCTCGCCCATTTCCCCTCGACATCAGGAGGAGTGGGGACGATGCCAACCCCAGCCGCAAGCGACGATGAAATTCTCGCTTGCAACTTTCATCAGCTAGCTGAGACCAGGCCACTTAGTTTGGAATGGGGTCCTGGTGTACACCCACCACCGGAGTGGAAGAATGGCAGGCGCATCTTACAGATGACTAGTCGATGGTCAGAGGCAGATCAGCTCCACGGTAGTCCTGGTGTCAAGGACACGGGCTCGCATCCGCTGGTCCGTCACTACGTAGTCCAGCAGATGGTCTTGCTTGGACCCGGCATGCATCCATGATGTTGTGTGGATGCGCCGATGCCGGAAGAGCGTGTTGGTAATTACAAGCCCATGGGCTGCACAAACATCTAGCAACCTCCTGCCGTTGTTATTGAGCTGATCTGACCCATGCCTTCCAATCACTCCAGACACACACAGACACACACACATAGCTTACACACACACAGACACACACTCATACTTACACGGACAAAGACAAAGATCCCCGTATAGCCTGAACAGACTGTAGGGCAAGTGCTGTTAGCGAGTAGCACTGAAGGCCGGCACGGCACACGAGGGGGTGGGTGGCCAGCATCACGCCCGGCCGCCTTTGTGATGTTTACACACAGCACCAGGTACTCATTTAGGCTGAGTCGACCTAGGGAGGCCCAGGACCGGTTAACGATGTTGGCCGTGAGCGGGAATCGAACCCGGGTCGCCAGGTTCATAGCGCAGCTGCTAACCGCTGCACCACCGCTCACACAGAGACACACACACACAGACACACACACAGACACTCACACACAGNGNCACTCACACAGAGACACCACATACTAACACACACAGACACACACACAGACACTCACACAGAGACACACACATACTAACACACACAGCCACACACATACCAAGTATAATCAGACACACAGAAACACCAGACACACACACAGGTACACACGCACAGACAGACACACACAGACACACACAGACACACACAGGCACACCCACACACGCACACAAACACGCACATACTTACACATAGAGACAGACACACCTCATACACACACACACATATTTACACACACACACACACTCATTCAAACACACGCAGACACACACAGGTACACACACAGACACGCACATACCACGTATACAGACACACAGAAACACTCAGACACACACACCACAGACAGACCACACAGACACACACAGACACACAGACAGGCACACCCACAGACACGCACACAAACACGCACATACTTACACATACAGACACACACTCATACACACACACACACATACACACACCGACACACACTCATACACACACACGCACATACACACACACAGAGACTCACACACCAATAGAACACACACGCACACTCTCCNGCCAAATATTTGCACACTCACTCACACACACAGACACTTACACACACACTTACACACACACAGACACTTACACACTCACTCACACACACAGACACTTACACACACACTTACACACACACAGACACTTACACACTCATTCTCACACACACAGACACTTACACACACACACACACATAGACACTTACACACTCATCTCACACACACAGACACTTACACACGTTACACACACACACTTACACACTCATTCACACACACACTTAAACACACACACACACACTCACTCACACACACAGACACTTACACACGCACTTACACACACACACACTTACACACTCATTCACACACACACTTAAACACACACACTTACACACTCATTCTCACACACACAGACACTTACACACACATTACACACACCTTACACACACACACACAGCACACACACTTACATCACACACACTTNCACACACACACTTACACACTCACACACACTTACACACGCACACACTTACACACACACACTTACACACTCACACACTTACACACACACTTACACACACACACACACTTACACACTCATTCACACNCACACTTAACACACACACTCACACACACTTACACACACACACACACTTACACACACTTGACACACACACTTACACACACACTTACACACACACTTACACACTCATTCACACACACACTTAAGGCACACACACACTTACACACACACACACTTACACCTCATTGCACCAACTTACACACACACACTCATTAATCACACACACTTACACACACACACTTACACACACACGCTTACACTTAGGGCCACACACACTTACACACACACACACTTACACACAACACTTACACACTTTCACACACACACTTAAACACACACACACTTACACACACACTTACACANTATTCACACACACAAACACACACACCACACACATACACACTCATTCACACACACTTACACACACACACTTACACACTCTAACANAAACACTCGCGTACATACACACACGCCACACTTACATTCAACACACAACANCAACAACCGCCATTCGCCACTAAGTGGCGGTGACGTCACCACCACGCTTGTGCCAGGCCAAGTGCACCTTGAGGC
This sequence comes from Lethenteron camtschaticum, assembly GCA_018977245.1. NCBI lineage: Eukaryota > Metazoa > Chordata > Hyperoartia > Petromyzontiformes > Petromyzontidae > Lethenteron > Lethenteron camtschaticum. The sequence continues at coordinate 11,980 of WFAB01002368.1, read as the reverse complement.
AACGTGAAGTGTCGAACGCCCGCTGGCAGGAGGTCACGGGCAGACCAGGTGCCACGGGTCGACTGACTGAGATGATTGACTGGCTGATGCACCACCTGTGCCCCTACTGTACCAACTTGCTGTGCTTTAGCCACCCGGCGCTCCGCTCGTTGTTGTGAGCGTCGCTCCTCCGCCCTCCGTTGTTGTTGGAGGGGACTGCCTCCAACTGCCCAGTAGCGTCCTTCACGAGCCTCCTCCACTGAGGCCGATCTTGACACCGCTGGTACCAGTCATCGGCAAGTCCACTCAGCTCCACGTCCTCCTGTACCACGTCACTCCATCTCTTCTCTAGCCGTGCCGCGCCCGTTTAGCCCCTCGATCCGGCCGAACAAAAGCTGTTTGGGCATGCGGTGGCTGGGCATGCGGGCTACATGACCCAGCCAACGCAGCCTTGCCTGCCGGAGGAGCTCACCGATGGGACTTTGCCCAGATCTTTCAAGGATTTGTGAGCTCCTCACACAAACCAGCCTGGTTGAACCAGGATGATCGTAGGCAGGCCAGCCTAAATGTTTCAACCGGCGCAGATGCTCAATTGGGGGTCCATGTTTGCAAGCGTAGAGAAGGGAGGGAATGACCGTGGCCGAGAAGACCTGAAGCTTCGTGCGGAGCGACAGACCAGGTAGCTTCCACACAGCGTACGCAACCGATGAAAAGATATTGCCGCTCGACTGATTCGAGTGAGACTCTGCTGTAAACGGAGCCGGTCACACTGCCCAGGTATGGGAAACTCTCCACTCTCTCCACAACTGCCCATCACCGATTGGGAGTTGTGGGGTGGAGTGTCCGATGGTACAAATACCAGGCAGGTGCTTAGTTTTGGTGGGCTGATGGTAAGGCCCACCTCTTAGTGGCACGCTCCAGTCTCAGCAGCAGCGTCTCCAACTCCTCCTCTGAATGAGCAGCTATTACCAGATCATCGGCATACATAACGTGGTTGACCAATAGGGAGCATCCTTGATCGCACCCGGCATCGATCAGCCTCCCATTGTATCTGTACCAAATGGAAATTCCCCGGTACAGCTATTGAAGGCTTCACGAACTAAATGGTCAAAATAGACGTTAAATATTGTGGGAGCCAGAGGACATCCCTGCGCACCCCAAGGTGAACAGGGAATGGCTCTGCTCCNGGCCAGTAGTTTACCCGGCCCGCTCACCATCATAAGGTCCTTAATGATCGTGAGCAAGGGTCAGGGACTGAAAGCAGACGAACAACCAGACCAGGCCTGCTGATGTATCATAGGCCTTGACCAGGTCAAAAGCNGAGATGTAGGTCTTTGGGAATTCCCTACAACTCTGCTGTAGCAGCGGACAGAGATATGNCATCTGTGCAGGACCGCCCTCACACACACCGCACGGCAGCGAACGCATTTAATACGCTTTGTAAACATACACAGGCGNTTATACACCTAGTGTTTAACTTAATTGTGTGTGTTGTGTGTGTGTGTCCGTGTTTGTGTGTGTGAATGGGTGTGTAAGTGTGTGTGTGTAAGTGTGTGTGAAAACCTGAGTGTGTAAGTGTGTGTGTGTGTAAGTGTGTGTGTTAATGAGTGTGTAAGTGTGTGTGTGTAGTGCGTGTGTTTAAGTGTGTGTGTGTGTGTGTATGTGTGTGTGTGTCTATGTGTGTGTGTACGCGTGTGTCTGTGTGTGTGTCTGTGTATGTGTCTGTGTGTCTGTGTGTGTCTGTGTGTGTGTCTGTGTCCCGTCAGTGTGTGTGTGCAGTGTGTGTGTCTGTGTGTGTGTCTGTGTGTGTGTCTGTGTACCCGCGTTGTGACGTGTGTGTCTGTGTGTGTGTGNGTCTGTGTGTGTCGGTGTGTGTGTACAGTGTGTCTGTGTACGTGTGTCTGGTGTGTGTCTGTGTGTCTGTGGGCTGTGTGTGTGTCAGTGTGTGTCTGTGTGTGTGTCTGTCTGTGTGTGTGTCAGTGTGTGTNGTGTCGTGTGTGTGTGTCACGTGTGTGTAGGTGNCNGTGTGTCTGTGGTACCGTGTATCTCGTGTGTGCCTGTGTCTCTGTGTTTCTGTGTGTCACTGTGTGTGTGTGTCGAGTGGTGGGTGTAGTGGTTAGCANCCGGCCACCCGAGTTCGATTCCCGTCACGGCCACCACCACTCTAGTGACGATTCTCTGAACCGGTCCTGGGCCTCCCCAGGTTGACTCAGCCTCAAACAAGNTACCTGGTATGGTGNTGGTGNAGTGGTGGTTGTGTGTGAACCGCCAGCNCTGGGGAGAAAAGGGCGGCCGGGCGTGGTGCCCACCCACCCCTCTGTGTGTATTGCCACAGTGCCGGTAGCCTTCATAGTANCAAGACACTTGCCCTACAGCCTGCTAGAGGCTACCTGGGGGTCAGCTTTGTCTGTGTGTATATATATGATAGACTGTGTGGTAATTCACATCATGACTGATAATTCACTTCGAGATTCATGATTCACATATAGACCCACAGAGACCCACACTCATAGAGACCCATACNGACCCACAAAGACCCACACTCATAGAGACCCACAGAGACCCACACTCATAGAGACCCATACAGCTCACCACAGAGACCATAGAGACCCACAAAGACCCACACTCATAGAGACCCATACAGACCAACTCAGAGACCCATACAGACCACAGAGACCCATACAGACCCACAGAGACCCATACACCCACAGACCCACACACTACTCATAGAGACCACAGAGACCCACACTCATAGAGACCATACAGACCAACACCCATACAGACCCACAGAGACCCATACAGACCCACAAAAACTCACACTCACAGAGACCCATAGACCCACAGAGACCCACACTCAGAGACCCATAGACCCACAGAGACCCACACTCATAGAGACCCATAGACCCACACTCACAGAGCAGANCACAGAGACCACACACTCACAGAGACCCACACTCACAGAGACCCACACTCACAGAGACCCACAGAGACCCATACACAGACGACACAGAGACCNACAGAGACCCACAGAGACCCACACTCACAGAGACCCACACCCACACCCACAGAGACCCACAGAGACCCACACTCAAACGTAGCGGTGTTTATAGCGGCAGATATTTGATCAGAAGCGAGCTGTAGACATCATCGCGTGATAGCCTCTCTAGCAAGGAGTGGCAGTCATCATCATCATCATCAGCACTGTGTGGACATTCATGCAGCGGTCAACACTCCGAACGCAGAGTGCTGGTGTCGATTGTTCACGTGGAAGGGGGAAACCCGAGGACAAAATCCACGCAGTGACCACCACNGTAGAGAGACGCAGACTCCAAATATCAGACCACGACCTCCTGTAGACCAGGCGAGGTAGTCAACATCTCACAGAACCACGACCTCCTGTAGACCAGGCGAGGTAGTCAACATCTCACAGAACCCACGACCTGTAGACCAGGCGAGGTAGTCAACATCTCACAGAACCACGACCTCCTGTAGACCAGGCGAGGTGGTCAACATCTCACAGGACCCACGACCTCCTGTAGACCAGGCGAGGTAGTCAACATCTCACAGAACCCACGACCTCCTGTAGACCAGGCGAGGTGGTCAACATCTCACAGGACCCACGACCTCCTGTAGACCAGGCGAGGTAGTCAACATCTCACAGAACCCACGACCTCCTGTAGACCAGGCGAGGTAGTCAACATCTCCAAGCCACCGGCACCGTAGTCAACACTGCACTGAGTGAGCGTGTGGGTGAGTGGTGGGTTAGTGGTTAGTCGGTGAGTGAGAGTGGGTGAGTGGTGGTTAGTGGGTAGGGTGAGTGGGTGAGTTAGTGTGTGGATGAGTGAGTAGGTGAGTGTGTGGNTGAGTGAGTGGGGAGTGAGTGGTGAGTGAGTGGGTGAGTGAGTGGGTGAATGGTGGTGAATGGTGAGTGAGTGAGTGAGTAAGTGGTGAGTGGGTAGTGATTGGGTGAGTGATGGTGGGTNAGTGAGTGAGTGGGTGAGTGAGTGGATGGTGGGTGCAGTGAGTGGTGGGTGAGTAGTGGTGAGTGGTNAGTGGATGAGTTAGTGAGTGGAGAGTGGTGGGAGTGGTGAGTGACACGGGCTAGAGANGAGATGGTGATGTGGTAAGGGGACGTGGAGCTGAGTGGACTTGCCGATGACCGGTACCGCGGTGTCAAGATCGGAGGAGTCGTGAAGGCGCTGCTGCAACTACTGGGCTGGTGCAGGCTAGGTGCACCTTGAGGCTACTGGGCAGTGGAGGCAGTCGCCCTCCAACAACAACGGAGGGCGGAGGAGCGACGCTCACAACAACGAGCGGAGCGCCGGGCGGTAAACGGCTAGCGCACAGTAGGGGGGGTGAACAGCTGGTGCAGTGGCAAGCGCACAGTCGAGTGGCACTTGCCGAGCCNTGCAGAGGCTATCGACTTTGTCTGTGTCTGTGGTTGTACAAACACAAACGCGCTATGTACTAGGCAGTTCGTGCATTCATTACATACAATGTAGATATTATTAGTATTACAGTATTTAGTGTGTGTGTGTGGAGCGGTGGTGCAGTGGTTAGCGCTCTGTGTGTGTGTGTGGGGGAGTGGTGGTGCAATGGTTAGCGCACTGTGTGTGTGGGGAGTGGTGGGGCAGTGGTTAGCGCACTGTGTGTGTGTGTGGGGGAGTGGTGGTGCAGTGGTTAGCGCACTGTGTGTGTGAGTGAGTGGTGGTGCAGTGGTTAGCGCACTGTGTGTGTGAGTGGTGGTGCAGTGGTTAGCGCACTGTGTGTGTGAGTGGTGGTGCAGTGGTTAGCGCACTGTGTGTGTGTGAGTGGTGGTGCAGTGGTTAGCGCACTGTGTGTGTTGGGGAGTGGTGGTGCAGTGGTTAGCGCACTGTGTGTGTGGGGAGTGGTGGTGCAGTGGTTAGGCAATGTGTGTGTGTGGGAGCGGTGGTGCAATGGTTAGCGCACTGTGTGTGTGAGCGGTGGTGCTGGTTAGCGCACTGTGTGTGTGTGGGGAGTGGTGGTGCAGTGGTTAAGGCAATGTGTTTGGGGAGCGGTGGTGCAATGGTTAGCGCACTGTGTGTTTGTGGGGAGCGGTGGTGCAATGGTTAGCGCACTGTGTGTGTGGGGAGTGGTGGTGCAGTGGTTAGGCAATGTGTGTGTGGGGAGCGGTGGTGCATGGTTAGCGCACTGTGTGTGTGTGTGGGGAGCGGTGGTGCAATGGTTAGCGCACTGTGTGTGTGGGGAGTGGTGGTGCAGTGGTTAGCGCACTGTGTGTGGGGAGCGGTGGTGCAATGGTTAGCGCACTGTGTGTGTGGGGAGTGGTGCAGTGGTTAGCGCACTGTGTGTGTGGGGAGTGGTGGTGCAGTGGTTAGCGCACTGTGTGTGTGGTGGGGAGTGGTGGTGCAGTGGTTAGCGCACTGTGTGTGGGGAGTGGTGGTGCAGTGGTTAGCGCACTGTGTGTGTGTGTGGGGAGTGGTGGTGCAGTGGTTAGCGCATTGTGTGTGTGTNAGTGGTGTGCAGTGGTTAGCGCACTGTGTGTGTGAGTGGTGGTACAGTGGTTAGCGCACTGTGTGTGTGGAGCGGTGGTGCAGTGGTTAGCGCACTGTGTGTGTGTATGGGGAGCGGTGGTGCAGTGGTTAGCGCACTGTGTGTGTGGGGAGTGGTGGTGCAGTGGTTAGCGCACTATGTGTGTGTGAGTGATGGTGCAGTGGTTAGCGGTGTGTGAGTGGGAGTGGTGGTGCAGTGGTTAGCGCACTGTGTGAGGGTGGTGCAGTGGTTAGCGCACTGTTGTGTGTGTGGAGTGGTGGTGCAGTGGTTAGCGCACTGTGTGTGTGTGTGGGAGTGGTGGTGCAGTGGTTAGCGCACTGTGTGTGTGAGTGGTGGTGCAGTGGTTAGCGCACTGTGTGTGAGAGTGGTGGTGCAGTGGTTAGCGCACTGTGTGTGTGTGTGTGGGGAGTGGTGGTGCAGTGGTTAGCGCACTGTGTGTGTGTATGGGAGCGGTGGTGCAGTGGTTAGCGCACTGTGTGTGTGAGTGGGAGTGGTGGTGCAGTGGTTAGCGCACTGTGTGTGTGTGTGAGTGGTGGTGCAGTGGTTAACGCACTGTGTGTGTGAGTAGTGGTGCAGTGGTTAGCGCACTGTGTGTGAGTGAATGGGGAGTGGTGGTGCAGTGGTTAGCGCACTGTGTGTGTGTGGGGGAGTGGTGGTGCAGTGGTTAGCGCACTGTGTGTGTGGNNAGTGGTGGTGCAGTGGTTAGCGCACTGTGTGTGTGTGTTTCTACAGCACTTGCCCAACAGTTAGCTCACGGGGGATCTTTGTCTGTATATTGCATCCATTCGCGCACAATGTATACATGATTGTAGATTGGTGGTATATAATTAATTAACTTTCTTATATTAGAGAAATATATTTAAATTATTATCCATAGTATGTGTGTAATTGTGTGTGGTTGTGCTGGTGTGTGTGTCTCTGTGGTGTGTGTGTCTGTGTGTGTGTGTCATTGTGTCTGTGTGTGTCTCTGTGTGTGTGTGTGTGTGTATCTGTGGTGCTATGTGTGTGTCTGTGTGTGTGTGTGTCGCGTGTGTCTGTGTGTCTGTGTGTCTGTGTGGGTGTGGCTGTGCGTGTGTGTGTCTGTCTGTGTGTGTGGTGCCTCGTGGTGNCAGTGGTTCTCTGTCTGTGTGTGTGTGTGTGCAGTGGTGTGTGTCTTTGTACTGAGCCTGAAACGAGTAGTGGTGTAGCGGTGGTTAGTACTGTGGTGGTGGTGTGGGGAGTGGTGGTGGTNTAGTGGTGGTGGTGTAGTGGTGGTGGTGTAGTGGTGGTGGTGTGTGGTGGTGGTGAGTGGTGGTGGTGTAGTGGTGGTGTGTGGTGGTGATGGTGGTGGTGTGTGGTGGTGGTGTAGTGGTGGTGTTGTGGTGGTGGTGGTGGTGTGTGGGCTGGTGGTGGTGCTAGTGGTGGTGCTGGCCACCCCCCCTCTGTGTGTAGCCAGTGCCGGTGCCTTCATAGACCTCTGCTACTGCTACTCGCTACAGCACTTGCCCAACAGTCTGTTAAGGCTACACGGGGGATCTTTGTCTGTGTATCTTTGTAACGTGTGTGTGTGTGTGTATGTATTTCTTTATGCGTGTGTGTGTATATTAAGGGCTGACCGATCAATCGATTTCAAATCGATTTCAAATCGATTTCAAATCGCAAAGGGGCCCGATTTTCGCCCCTGCGATATGAAACGTCCGATTTTTCCTTCTTATCGGAATTGTTTCTGACAAATTAAATACGATTATTATTAAAACGCCGTTTCGTAAACTCAACGGTTGCCTCTCGNATCGATCGATCAATCGATCGATCACTTCGATTGGAACGTTTTAACCGGCGGTGAACGCAATCGGCATCTTTTAAAAAAAATTTCCGTAAAAACAAAGTTTTTCACTATAAATCCTTTATATGCGTGGCATCGGTTTTATTTCAGCCCACATTGGTGTTTGAAACGTGGCGGCTAGAGTCCTCTCGTCCTCTGGCTTGAGATGGCTGCCACCTATGGTCAGATGATTGCTGCCAATTAAGCAATTGGTCATTAAATATAATTATTTTTTCCCTAANACTTAATATAAAGGATTTAACAAGTGTAAAAATNTGGGGGAAAAATTCACGAACATTAATTGTCACGCACAACGAGTCTGTGTGCAAAATGTCAGCTCGATTGGATCACGGGAAGTGGGTTAAAAAAAGCCGAAAGATTTGCACGGTCCTAAGCAAGCAAGCAAGTAACTTAATATAAAGGATTTAAAAATCCCGGTCCTTGCGTTATAAATATTTAGGAGCGGGTTCGAATTTTGATTTTTAAAATCTGTTACACGCTCAAGATCGAGCCGAAGATCGAATTTTAAAACATTTAAAATCGTAAATCAAATCGTCATCGCAAAATCTGCCGGTGAAATGGCTAATGAAGACATTTTCACCGAAACGTTCAGCCACTCGCGCCTGCGTGTGTGTCTATGTATTTATATATATATANGTGTGTGTATGTTAGTGTTAATGTGTGCATATGTGTGTGTGTGTATTTATATATATATATATATGTATATGTGTGTGTGTTAGTGTGTGCATATGTGTGTGTGTCTATGTATTTATATATATTTGTGAGTGTATGTGTGTGTTAGTGTGTGCATATGTGTGTGTGTGNCTATGTATTTTTATATATATATGTGAGTGTATGTTAGTGTTAATGTGTGCATATGTGTGTGTGTCTATGTATTTATATATATGTGTGTNAGTGTATGTGTGTGTTAGTGTGTGCATATGTGTGTGTGTGTATTTATATATATGTGTGTGAGTGTATGTGTGTGTTAGTGTGTGCATATGTGTGTGTGGTTGTTTATATATATGTGTGAGTGTGTTAGTGTGTGCATATGTGTGTGTGTGTCTATGTATTTATATATATTATGTGTGTGAGTGTATGTGTGTGTTAGTGTGTGCATATGTGTGTGTGTGTGTANTTATATATATGTGTGTGAGTGTATGTTGTGTGTGTGAGTGTATGTGTGAGTAATGTGTGCATGTGTNATGTGTNGTGTGTCTATGTATTTATATATATCTATGTGTGAGTGTATGTGTGTGTTAGTGTGTGCATATGTGTGTGTGTCTATGTATTTTTATATATGTGTGTGAGTGTATGTGTGTGTTATGTGTGCATATGTGTGTGTGTCTATGTATTTATATATATTATGTGTGAGTGTATGTGTGTGTTATGTGTGCATATGTGTGTGTGTGNCTATGTATTTANTATATATATATCTATGTGTGAGTGTATGTGTGTGTTATGTGTGCATATGTGTGTGTGTGTCTGTATTTATATATATGTATGTGTGAGTGTATGTGTGTGTTAGTGTGTGCATATGTGTGTGTGTGTATTTATATATATTGTATGTGTGTGTTAGTGTGTGCATGTGTGTGTGTGAGGATGTGTATGTGTGTGTGTTAGTGTGTGTATATGTGTGTGTGAGTGTGTGTGTGAGTGTGTGTTGTTNTGTGTGAATATGTGTGTGTGGTGTGTGTGTGAGTGTGTGTGTGAGTGTGTGTGTATGTGTGAGGATGTGTGTGTGTGTGTGTGAGAGATATAATTGTGTGTGAGTGTGTGTGTGTTAATGTGTACATATGTGTGTGTGTCTATGTATTTATATATATGAGTGTGTGTGTATATGTGTGTTAATGTGTGTGTATATAATTGTACATGTGTGTGTGTGTGTCTATATGTATATGTGTGTATGTGTGTGTGTTAATGTGTGTATGTGTGTGTGTATGTGTGTGTATATTTGTATCTGTGTGTGCGTGTTAGTGTGTGCATATGTGTGTGTGAGGATGTGTATTGTGTGTGTGTATATGTGTGTGTGAGTGTGTATGTGTGTGTGTGTATGTGTGTGTATGTGTGTGTGTATATGTCTATGTGTGTATATATGTGTGTGTGTTAATGTGTATATGTTGTATATGTGTGTGTGTATATATGTGTGTGTGTATGTGTATTTGTATGTGTGTGTATATTTGTATCTGTGTGTGTTAGTGTGTGTGTGTGAGTGTGAGAGTGTGTGTGTGAGTGTGAGAGTGTGTGTGTGTGTATATGTGTATGTGTGTGTACACGTGTGTGAGTGTGTGTGAGAGTGTGTGTGAGTGTGTGTATATCTGTATATATATATTTGTATGTGTGTGTATATTTGTATATATGTGTGTGTGTTAGTGTGTGTGTGTGTGTGTGAGAGTGAGTGTGAGAGTGTGTGTGAGTGTACACGTGTGTGAGTGTGTGTGTGAGTGTGTGTGAGTGTGTGTGTGAGTGTGTGTGTGAGATGTGTGTGTGTGTGTGAGTGTGTGTGTGAGTGTGTGTTGATGTGTGTNAGTGTGTGTGTGTGTGTTAGTGTGTGTGTGAGTGTGTGTGTGAGTGTGTGTGTGAGTGTGTGTGTGAGAGTGTGTGTGAGTGTGTGTATATGTGTATATATATATGTATATGTGTGTGTGTATCTGTGTGCATATGTGTGAGAATGTGTACACGTGTGAGTGTGTGAGTGTGTGTGTGTGTATATGTGTATATGTGTGCATATGTGTGTGTGAGTGTGAGAGGGTTGTGTGAGTGTGTGTGTGTATATGTGTGTGTATATGTGTGTGTATGTTTGTGTGTATATGTGTGAGTGAGTGTGTACACGTGTGTGAGTGTGTGAGTGTGTACATGTGTGTGAGTGTGTGTGTGAGAATGTGTACACGTGTGAGTGTGTGAGTGTGTGTGAGTGTGTGTGTACACGTGTGTGCGTGTGTGCGTGTGTATATGTGTGTGTATATGTGTGTGTATGTTTGTGTGTATATGTGTGAGTGAGTGTGTACACGTGTGTGAGTGTGTGTGTGAGAATGTGTACACGTGTGAGTGTGTGAGTGAGTGAGTGTGTGCGTGTGTATATGTGTGTGNGTGTGTATATGTGTGTGTGTGAGTGTGAGAGTGTGTGTGTGAGCGGTGGCGCAGTGGTTAGCGCACGGCGCTTCCATCGCCGTCTGAGACCGTGGCCTGGCCGCCCCTAGGTCGACTCGGCCTCAAATAAAATCAGAGCACGTGCCCCTACTGTGGGTAGCTGAGTGGGTGGGTGTGTGGGTGGGTGAGTGAGTGAGTGGGTGGCTGGGTGAGTGAGTGGGTGGGTGAGTGGTGGCTNGGTGAGTGAGTGTGAGGGGTGAGTGTGTGAGTGGTGAGTGAGTGGTGAGTGTGTGGGTGAGTGTTGGGGTGAGTGAGTGGGTGAGTGAGTGGGTGGTGGTGAGTGAGTGGTAGTGTGTGAGTGAGTGAGTGGGTGAGTGTGTGAGTGAGTGGGTGAGTGAGTGGTGGGGAGTGTGTGAGTGATGAGTGAATGGGCGAGTGAGTGAGTTGCTGGGTGAGTGAGTGAGTGGGTGAGTGAATGTGTGAGTGGTGAGTGGTGGGTGAGTGAGTGGGTGAGTATTTGTAGTGGTGGTGTAGTGAACATCGCTAGCACTGGGGAGACAAAGGCGGCCGGGCGTGGTGCTGGCCACCCACCCCTCGTGTGCCGTGCCGGCCTTCATAGGCGCTCACTAAATCATTTGCCCCAACAGTCTGTTAAGGCTAACGGGGAGCTTTGTCTGTGTGTGTCTGTGTGTGTCTGTGTGTGTCTGTGTGTGTCTGTGTGTGTCTGTGTGTGTGTCTCTGTGTGTCTCTCTGTGTGTCTCTCTGTGTGTCTGTGTGTGTATCTGTCCGTGTGTATCTGTCTGTCTCATGCAGGCTCCACACGGGTACACACAGACACACACAAACACACACACACACAGACATACACACAGAGACACACACACAGAGACACACACACACAGAGACACACACACACAGAGGCAGACACACACACATAGACACACACACACACACAACAACAACAGAAGCAAAATCATTGAAACCGATGCACTTACCCGCTGCTGATGATGATGGTGATGATGGTTGACGCAGCAGCAGCAGTAGCTGATGGTGATGTTTGCAGCAGCAGCAGCAGCAGCTGCTGATGACGATAATGTTGACGTTTGACGCAGCAGCAGCAGCTGATGATGATGATGNGTGACGATGATGATGATGTTGACGATGTTGCTTGGACTGAATCCCTATCAACTCGTCGGTCGATCTGAGGAGTCGAACTCGGGCGGTGGAAACTCGTGAACAACGGCGCTGAGAGACGCGCACAGAGAGGGTGGGAGACACACACAGAGAGAGGGGAGAGGGAGAGACACGGGAGGAGAGGGGTGAGAGAGAGGGGAGAGGGAGGGGAGAGACACGGGAGAGGAGAGAGGGGGGAGAGGTGGGGAGAGGGGGGAGAGAGACACGGGGAGAGGTGGGAGAGAGGGTGGGGGAGAGGGGGAGAGACACGGGGAGAGGGGAGAGGGGGGAGAGGGGGGAGAGGGGGGAGAGACACGGGAGAGGGGAGAGAGGAGGAGAGGGGGGAGGTGGGGAGAGACACGGGAGAGGGGAGAGAGGGGGGAGAGAGGGTGGGGGAGAGTGGGG
>WFAB01002367.1:0-42690 GCA_018977245.1 Lethenteron camtschaticum | reverse complement strand
GTTAGTAAGTAGCGGACTTGTTAGTAAGTAAGGATTGTTAGTAAGTAAGGAGTTGTTAGTAGTAAGGAGTTGTTAGTAAGGAGTTGTTAGTAAGAGTTGTTAGTAATGAGTTGTTAGTAAGTAAGGAATTGTTAGTAAGGAGTTGTTAGTAAGTAGGAGTTGTTTAGTAAGTAAGGAGTTGTTAGTAAGTATGGAGTTTGTTAGTAAGTAAGGAATTGTTAGTAAGGAGTTGTTAGTAAGTAAGGACTTGTTAGCAAGTAAGGACTTGTTAGTAAGTAAGGCGTTGTTAGTAAGTAAGGAGTTGTTAGTAAGTAGGGACTTGTTAGTAAGTAGAGTGTTGTTAGTAAGTAAGGACTTGTTAGTAAGTAAGGAGTTGTTAGTAAGTAGGGACTTGTTAGTAAGTAGAGTGTTGTTAGTAAGTAAGGAGTTGTTAGTAAGGAGTTGTTAGTAAGTAAGGAGTTGTTGTAAGTAGGGACTTGTTAGTAAGTAGAGTGTTGTTAGTAAGTAAGGAGTTGTTAGTAAGTAAGGAGTTGTTAGTAAGTAGGGCGTTGTTAGTAAGTAAGGAGTTGTTAGTAAGGAGTTGTTAGTAAGGAGTTGTTAGTAATGAGTTGTTAGTAATGAGTTGTTAGTAAGTAAGGAATTGTTAGTAAGGAGTTGTTAGTAAGTAAGGAGTTGTTAGTAAGTAAGGAGTTGTTAGTAAGTAAGGAGTTGTTAGTAAGTAAGGAATTGTTAGTAAGGAGTTGTTAGTAAGTAAGGACTTGTTAGTAAGTAAGGAGTTGTTAGTAAGTAGGGCGTTGTTAGTAAGTAAAGAGTTGTTAGTAAGTAGGGCGTTGTTAGTAAGTAAGGAGTTGTTAGTAAGTAGGGACTTGTTAGTAAGTAAGGAGTTGTTAGTAAGTAAGGAGTTGTTAGTAAGTAAGGAGTTGTTAGTAAGGAGTTGTTAGTAATGAGTTGTTAGTAATGAGTTGTTAGTAAGTAAGGAATTGTTAGTAAGGAGTTGTTAGTAAGTAAGGAGTTGTTAGTAAGTAAGGAGTTGTTAGTAAGTAAGGAGTTGTTAGTAAGTAAGGAATTGTTAGTAAGGAGTTGTTAGTAAGTAAGGACTTGTTAGCAAGTAAGGACTTGTTAGTAAGTAAGGCGTTGTTAGTAAGTAAGGAGTTTTAGTAAGTAGGGACTTGTTAGTAAGTAGAGTGTTGTTAGTAAGTAAGGACTGTTAGTAAGTAAGGAGTTTTAGTAAGTAGGGACTTGTTAGTAAGTAGAGTGTTGTTAGTAAGTAAGGTGTGTTAGTAAGGAGTTGTTAGTAAGGAGTTGTTAGTAAGTAGGGACTTGTTAGTAAGTAGAGTGTTGTTAGTAAGTAAGGAGTTGTTAGTAAGGAGTTGTTAGTAAGTAGGGCGTTGTTAGTAAGTAAGGAGTTGTTAGTAAGTAAGGAGTTGTTAGTAAGGAGTTGTTAGTAATGAGTTTTAGTTGAGTTGTTAGTAAGTAAGGAATTGTTAGTAAGGAGTTGTTAGTAAGTAAGGAGTTGTTAGTAAGTAAGGAGTTGTTAGTAAGTAAGGAGTTGTTAGTAAGTAAGGAATTGTTAGTAAGGAGTTGTTAGTAAGTAAGGACTTGTTAGCAAGTAAGGACTTGTTAGTAAGTAAGGCGTTGTTAGTAAGTAAGGAGTTGTTAGTAAGTAGGGACTTGTTAGTAAGTAGAGTGTTGTTAGTAAGTAAGGATTGTTAGTAGTAAGGAGTTGTTAGTAAGTAGGGATTGTTAGTAAGTAGAGTTGTTAGTAAGTAAGGAGTTGTTAGTAAGGAGTTGTTAGTAAGTAAGGAGTAGTAAGTAGTTGTTAGTAAGTAGAGTGTTGTTAGTAAGTAAGGATTGTTAGTAAGTAGGAGTTGTTAGTAAGTAGGCGTTGTTAGTAAGTAAGGAGTTGTTAGTAAGGAGTTGTTAGTAAGTAGGGAGTTGTTAGTAAGTAGGAGTTGTTAGTAAGGAGGGAGTTAGTAAGTAAGTAGGGAGTAAGTAAGGAGTTGTTAGTAAGTAGGGCGTTGTTAGTAAGTAAGGAGTTGTTAGTAAGTAAGGAGTTGTTAGTAAGTAGGGATTGTTAGTAAGTAGAGTGTTGTTAGTAAGTAAGGAGTTGTTAGTTAGTAAGGAGTTGTTAGTAAGTAGGGCGTTGTTAGTAAGGAGTTGTTAGTAAGTAAGGAGTTGTTAGTAAGGAGTTGTTAGTAAGTAAGGAGTTGTTAGTAAGTAGGGCGTTGTTAGTAAGTAGGACGTTGTAAGTAAGAGTTGTTAGTAAGTAAGGATTGTTAGTAAGTAAGGAGTTGTTAGTAAGTAGTTGTTAGTAAGTAGTGTTGTAGTAAGTAAGGAGTTGTTAGTAAGTAAGGAGTTGTTAGTAAGTAGGGATTGTTAGTAAGTAGAGTGTTGTGTAAGTAAGGAGTTGTTAGTAAGAGTTTAGTAGTAGTAGTAGTAGTGTAGGGAGTTGTTAGTAGGAGTGTTAGTAGTAAGAGTAGTGTTAGTAGTAGTGTAGTAATGTAGGATGTTAGTAGTAGTAGTAGCGTTGTTAGTAATGTAAGGAGTTGTTAGTAGGAGTTGTAGTGAGTAATGTTAGTAGGAGTGTAGTGTAGAGTGTTAGTAGTAAGGTTGTAGTAGTGTATAATGTATAGTAGTAGTGTAGTGTATAGTGTATGTTAGTAGTGTAGTGTATAATGTATAGTAGTAGTGTAGTGTATAATGTATAGTAGTAGTGTAGTGTATAGTAGTAGTAGTTTCGATTTAAAGCTTTTGTGACTGCAGGGATTCATTTCTTGCTTCATTCGGTAAAGTCACGTAGAAGGGAAATAATAAAATAATAAAATAAAACTTCATAAATAATACAATTCTCACGACGTTTCGGCCACAACGCAAGCAGCCGTCCTCGGGTGAAGAACAGGTCTGTCGAAAGACAGCGTCTGAATGGAACACCACCAGGCTTGGCAGCGTATATTTAATCTGGGTTGGAGGAAGGGCGCCTTGACAAAGGAATTTGCATATCAACAGAGGAATTCAGCATATTTATGGCAAATGCAAATATGGGATTAGTCACTACTTGTGGAATGCGTAGGAGGTGGGTGTGGGGTTTCAAAGTCATATTATCCCGTGTATTATGCAGGATTAGCAGCATCAAAGGGAGGGAGTAGGGTTAGCATTAACAAAGGGAATGTTAATAGCAAGTAGCTCCAGTAACTAAACCACCACGTCAAAAAAAGTATAACCGTAAAAACAAAGTTTTTACTTAAATCCTTTATATGCGTGGCGGCTAGAGTCCTCTCGTCCTCTGGCTTGAGATGGCTGCCACCTATGGGTCAGATGATTGTCTGCCAGTATTAAACAATTGGTAATTAAATATTTAATTTGTTTTCCCTAAACAGTGTAAAATTTTGGAAAAAATTTCACGAACTTAATTGTCCGCACAACGAGTCTGTGTGCAAAATGTCAGCTCGATTGGATCACGGGAAGTGGGTTAAAAACGACCGAAAGATTTGCACGGTCCTAAGCAAGCAAGCAAGTGAACTTAATATAAAGGATTTAAAATTAAAGTATAAACTATCAGTATCATCAGTATACTAAATATACTCTCCAATAAGCTGAGCTACTAACAGTAAGTAATACATTACAATTCTACGTCGCAAAAAAAATTATATGCTTCCAGTAAACTTTTTCTTACATAACACGGGTCTACCCCGTACTAATACTGCCATAGACAAACCCATTATTTTATTATTTCCCTTCTACGTGGCATTATAATATTAGAGAGACAAAGGCGGCCGGCGTGGTGCTGGCCACCCACACCACCCCCTCGTGTACCCACAGTGCGGTAGCCTTCACAGGTGCTGCTACTCGCTAACAGCACTTGCCCCGGCAGTCTGTTAGAGGCTATACGGGCATCTTTGTCTTTGTATCGGTGCTACTCGCTAACAGCACTTGCCCCAGCAGTCTGTTACAGGCTACACGGGACATCTTTGTCTTGTACGTCTTCGCTAACAGCACTTGCCCCAGCAGTCTGTTACAGGCTACACGGGGGATCTTTGTCTGTGTTTTTGGTGGGGAGTGGTGGCGCAGCGGTTAGCGCAGGCTGGTCACCTGACGTCACGGTCAAACAACAGCACCGCTGGTGGCAGATCATACGAACCGGTTCCTGGGCCTCCCCTAGGTCGACTCAGCCTCAAATGAGTGCCTGTTTGCGGCGGTGCGTGGTCACGAACACCCCAGCCCTCGCTCTAACAGCACTTGCCCAAAAGTTATTGATGCTACACGGGGATCTTTGCCTGTGTGTGTCTGTGTGTTCCAGCTATTAGCTAACAGCACTTGCCCCGATATTTTGTTAAGGCTACACGGGGGCTTTGCCTGTGTGTATCTGTGTGTTCAAGGTGCTAACAGCACTTGCCCCAAAAGTCTGTAGGCTACACGGGGATCTTTGCCTGTGTGTCTGTGTGTTCCACTACTACACGGGTCTGCCTGTGTGTGTCTGTGTGTTCCAGATGCTTAACAGCACTTGCCCCAACAGTCTGTAGAGCTACACGGGGATCTTTGCTTGTGTATGTCTCTGTGNGTGTGTTCCAGCCGTAGCTAACAGCACTTGCCCAACAGTCTGTTGAGGCTACACGGGGATCTTTGCCTGTATGTATCTATGCGCTCGAAGTTTAACAACACTTGCCCCGATATTGTGTTGAGGCTACACGGGGATCTTTGCCTGTGTATGTCTGTGTGTTCCAGCCGTTTTAGCTAACAGCACTTGCCCCGACAATCCGTTAGAGGCTACACGGGTCGTCGTGGCGGCTTTACCTTTGTAGTTGGCCTTCAGTGGAGTCGAGGAAGCGCTCCCCCCCCCATGAGTGGGGGAGGGAATGGAAGAATCTGCAATGGTTTTGCCCAACTCCGTAGGCTCTGTCACCCCCCCACCCCACACACCCTATCACCACCACCCAATTGGTTTCGCCCAAACCGTGGCCTTCAGCGGAGACGAGAAGCGCTTCCTCCCCCATGTGTCGAGGGGGGGGGGGACTGTAATGGTTTCGCCCAACTCCGTAGCTTCCTCCACATCAGTGTTGAGTCTATGGGCAGTGTTGAGTCTATGGGTAGTGTTGAGTCTATGGGCAGTGTTGAGTCTATGGGTAGTGTTGAGTCTATGGTGCAGTGTTGAGTCTATGGGCAGTGTTGAGTCTATGGGCAGTGTTGAGTCTATGGGTAGTGTGAGTCTATGGGTAGTGTTGAGTCTATGGGTAGTGTTGAGTCTATGGGCAGTGTTGAGTCTATGGGCAGTGTTGAGTCTATGGGTAGTGTTGAGTCTGTGGTGCAGTGTTGAGTCTATGGGCAGTGTTGAGTCTATGGTGCAGTGTTGAGTCTATGGGCAGTGTTGAGTCTATGGTGCAGTGTTGAGTCTATGGGCAGTGTTGAGTCTATGGTGAGTGTTAGTCTATGGGTAGTGTTGAGTCTATAGGCAGTGTTGAGTCTATGGGTAGTGTTGAGTCTATAGGCAGTGTTGAGTCTATGGTAGTGTTAGTCTATGGGTAGTGTTGAGTCTATGGGCAGTGTTGAGTCTATGGGCAGTGTTGAGTCTATGGGTAGTGTTGAGTCTGTGGCAGTGTTGAGTCTATGGGCAGTGTTGAGTCTATGGGTAGTGTTAGTCTATGGGCAGTGTTGAGTCTATGGGCAGTGTTGAGTCTATGGGCAGTGTTGAGTCTATGGGCAGTGTTGAGTCTATGGGAGTCTATGGGCAGTGTTGAGTCTATGGGCAGTGTTGAGTGTATGGCAGTGTTGAGTCTATGGGCAGTGTTGAGTCTATGGGCAGTGTTGAGTCTATGGGCAGTGTTGAGTCTATGGGCAGTGTTGAGTCTATGGACAGTGTTGAGTCTATGGGCAGTGTTGAGTCTATGGGCAGTGTTGAGTCTATGGGCAGTGTTGAGTCTATGGGCAGTGTTGAGTCTATGGGCAGTGTTGAGTCTATGGGCAGTGTTGAGTCTATGGGAGTGTTGAGTCTATGGGCAGTGTTGAGTCTATGGGCAGTGTTGAGTCTATGGGCAGTGTTGAGTCTATGGGCAGTGTTGAGTCTATGGCAGTGTTGAGTCTATGGGCAGTGTTGAGTATATGGGCAGTGTTGAGTCTATGGGCAGTGTTGAGTGTATGGGCAGTGTTGAGTATATGGGCAGTGTTGAGTCTATGGGCAGTGTTGAGTCTATGGGCAGTGTTGAGTCTATGGGTAGTGTTGAGTCTATGGGCAGTGTTGAGTCTATGGGCAGTGTTGAGTCTATGGGCAATGTTGAGTCTATGGGCAGTGTTGAGTCTATGGGCAGTGTTGAGTCTATGGGCAATGTTGAGTCTATGGTGCAGTGTTGAGTCTATGGTGCAGTGTTGAGTCTGCAGTGTTAGTCTATGGGTAGTGTTGAGTCTATGGGCAGTGTTAGTCTATGGGCAGTGTTGAGTATATGGGCAGTGTTGAGTCTATGGTAGTGTTGAGTCTATGGGTAGTGTTGAGTCTATGGGCAGTGTTGAGTCTATGGGCAGTGTTGAGTCTATGGTGCAGTGTTGAGTGTATGGGCAGTGTTGAGTCTATGGGCAGTGTTGAGTCTATGGGCAGTGTTGAGTCTATGGGCAGTGTTGAGTCTATGGGCAGTGTTGAGTCTATGGGCAGTGTTGAGTCTATGGGCAGTGTTGAGTCTATGGGCAGTGTTGAGTCTATGGGCAGTGTTGAGTCTATGGGCAGTGTTGAGTCTATGGGCAGTGTTGAGTCTATGGGCAGTGTTGAGTCTATGGGCAGTGTTGAGTCTATGGGCAGTGTTGAGTCTATGGGCAGTGTTGAGTGTATGGTNCAGTGTTGAGTCTATGGGCAGTGTTGAGTCTATGGGCAGTGTTGAGTCTATGGGCAGTGTTGAGTCTATGGGTAGTGTTGAGTCTATGGGCAGTGTTGAGTCTATGGGCAGTGTTGAGTCTATGGGCAATGTTGAGTCTATGGGCAGTGTTGAGTCTATGGGCAGTGTTGAGTCTATGGGCAATGTTGAGTCTATGGGCAGTGTTGAGTCTATGGGCAGTGTTGAGTCTGCAGTGTTGAGTCTATGGGTAGTGTTGAGTCTATGGGCAGTGTTGAGTCTATGGGCAGTGTTGAGTCTATGGGCAGTGTTGAGTATATGGGCAATGTTGAGTCTATGGGCAGTGTTGAGTCTATGGCAGTGTTGAGTCTTAGGGCAGTGTTGAGTCTATGGCAGTGTTGAGTCTATGGGCAGTGTGAGTCTATGGGTAGTGTTGAGTCTATGGGCAGTGTTGAGTCTATGGGCAGTGTTGAGTCTATGGGCAGTGTTGAGTCTATGGCAGTGTTGAGTTATGGGCAGTGTTGAGTCTAAGTGTTGAGTCTATGGGCAGTGTTGAGTCTATGTGCAGTGTTGAGTCTATGGGCAGTGTTGAGTCTATGGTGCAGTGTTGAGTCTATGGGCAGTGTTGAGTCTATGGGCAGTGTTGAGTCTATGGGCAGTGTTGAGTCTATGGGCAGTGTTGAGTCTATGGGTAGTGTTGAGTCTATGGGCAGTGTTGAGTCTATGGTGCAGTGTTGAGTCTATGGGCAGTGCTGAGTCTGTGGGCAGTGTTGAGTCTATGGGCAATGTTGAGTCTATGGTGCAGTGTTGAGTCTATGGGCAGTGTTGAGTCTGTGCAGTGTTGAGTCTATGGGCAATGTTGAGTCTATGGGCAGTGTTGAGTCTATGGTGCAGTGTTGAGTCTATGGGCAGTGTTGAGTCTATGGGCAGTGTTGAGTCTATGGTGCAGTGTTGAGTCTATGGGTAGTGTTGAGTCTGTGGGTAGTGTTGAGTCTATGGGCAGTGTTGAGTCTATGGGCAGTGTTGAGTCTATGGTGCAGTGTTGAGTCTATGGNGCAGTGTTGAGTCTATGGGCAGTGTTGAGTCTGTGGGTAGTGTTGAGTCTATGGGCAGTGTTGAGTCTATGGGCAGTGTTGAGTCTATGGGCAGTGTTGAGTCTATGGCAGTGTTAGTCTATGGGCAGTGTTAGTCTATGGTCAGTGTTGAGTCTATGGGCAGTGTTGAGTCTATGGGCAGTGTTGAGTCTATGGGCAGTGTTGAGTCTATGGGCAGTGTTGAGTCTATGGTGCAGTGTTGAGTCTATGGGCAGTGTTGAGTGTATGGGGAGTGTTGAGTCTATGGCAGTTTTGAGTCTATGGTGCAATGTTGAGTCTATGGGCAGTGTTGAGTCTATGGTGCAGTGTTGAGTCTATGGGCAGTGTTGAGTCTTGGCAGTGTTGAGTCTATGGGCAGTGTTGAGTCTATGGTGCAGTGTTGAGTCTATGGTGCAGTGTTGAGTCTATGGGCAGTGTTGAGTCTATGGTGCAGTGTTGAGTCTATGGGCAGTGTAGAGTCTATGGGCAGTGTTGAGTCTATTGTGCAGTGCTGAGTCTATGGTGCAGTGTTGAGTCTATGGGCAGTGCTGAGTCTATGGTGCAGTGTTGAGTCTATATGTTGAGTCTATGTGCAGTGTTGAGTCTATGGGCAGTGTTGAGTCTATGGTGCAGTGTTGAGTCTATGGTGCAGTGTTGAGTCTATGGTGCAGTGTTGAGCCTATGGGTAGTGTTGAGTCTATGGGCAGTGTTGAGTCTATGGTGCAGTGTTGAGTCTATGGTGCAGTGTTGAGTCTATGGGTAGTGTTGAGTCTATGGTGCAGTGTTGAGTCTATGGGCAGTGTTGAGTCTATGGGCAGTGTTGAGTCTATGGGCAGTGTTGAGTCTATTGGCAGTGCTGAGTCTATGGTGCAGTGTTGAGTCTATGGGCAGTGCTGAGTCTATGGGCAGTGTTGAGTCTATATGTTGAGTCTATGGGCAGTGTTGAGTCTATGGGCAGTGTTGAGTCTATGGGCAGTGTTGAGTGTATGGTGCAGTGTTGAGTCTATGGGCAGTGTTGAGTCTATGGGCAGTGTTGAGTCTATGGGCAGTGTTGAGTGTATGGTGCAGTGTTGAGTCTATGGGCAGTGTTGAGTCTATGGGCAGTGTTGAGTCTATGGGCAGTGTTAAGTCTATGGTGCAGTGTTGAGTCTATGGTGTAGTGTTGAGTCTATGGTGCAGTGTTGAGTCTATGGGCAGTGTTGAGTCTATGGGTAGTGTTGAGTCTATGGGCAGTGTTGAGTCTATGGTGCAGTATTGAGTCTATGGCAATGTTGAGTCTACGGTGCAGTGTTGAGTCTATGGAGCAGTGTTGAGTCTGTGGGTAGTGTTAAGTCGATGGGCAGTGTTGAGTGTATGGGCAGTGTTGAGTCTGTGTGCAGTGTTGAGTCTATGGGCAGTGTTGAGTCTATGGCAGTGTTGAGTCTATGGGCAGTGTTGAGTCTATGGTGCAGTGTTGAGTCTATAGGCAGCGTTGAGTTATGGTGCAGTGTTGAGTCTATGGGCAGTGTTGAGTCTATGGTGCAGTGTTGAGTCTATGGGCAGTGTTGAGTCTATGGGCAGTGTTGAGTCAAAGGGCAGTGTTGAGTCTGTGGGCAGTTTTGAGTCTATGGGCAGTGTTGAGTCTATGGTGCAGTATTGAGTCTGTGGGCAGTGTTGAGTCTATGGGCAGTGTTAAGTCGATGGTGCAGTGTTGAGTCTATGGGCAGTGTTGAGTCTATGGGTAGTGCTGAGTCTGTGGGTAGTGTTGATCTATGGACAATGTTAGTCTATGTGCAATGTTGGTATATGGGCAGTGTTGAGTCTATGGTGCAGTGTTGAGTCTATGGCAGTGTTGAGTCTGTGGGTAGTGTTGATGTTAGTCTATGGGCAATGTTCGTATATGGGCAGTGTTGAGTCTATGGGCAGTGTTGAGTCTATGGGCAGTGCTGAGTCTGTGGGTAGTGTTGATCTATGGACAATGTTAGTCTATGGGCAATGTTGGTATATGGGCAGTGTTAATCTCTGAGCAATGTTAGACCATGGGCAGTGTTGGTCTATAGACAATGTTAATCAGTTGGAGAACTGATAAACTCCACGCAGACAAAGATCTCCCTATAGACTTAACAGATTGTTGGGGCAAGTGCTGTTTGCGAGCACATGCGTTGCACACGAGGGGGTGGGTGGCCAGCACCACGCCGGCCGCCTTTGTCTCCCCAGTGGCGATGTGACGGTGACGTCACCGCGGCGTCTGTGCCAGGCTAGGTGCACCACTTTGAGGCCATCACGTAAAGTGCCGAAGGCTCCCTGCTAGGCAGGAGGAGGTCACGGGGCAGACCAGCAGGTGCCACGGGTTGACCGACTGAGATGACCGGTAGATGCACCACCAGCTGTACCCCCACTGTGCCAGGCTAGGTGCAGGAGGTCTCGGGACAGACTCAGCAGGTGCCATAGGTTAGTTGACTGAGATGAGCGGTAGATCACACCAGCTGTACCCCCTACTGTGCAGGCTAGGTGCAGGAGGTCACGGGACAGACCCAGCGGTGCCATGGGTTGGCTGAGATGAGCGGTAGATGCACCACCAGCTGTACCCCCCTACTGTGCCAGGCTAGGTGCAGGAGGTCACGGGACAGACCCAGCAGGTGCCATGGGTTGGCGACTGAGATGAGCGGTAGATGCACCACCAGCTGTACCCCCTACTGTGCCACTAGGTGCAGGAGGTCACGGGGCAGACCAGCAGGTGCCACGGGTTGACATGACCGGTAGATGCACCACCAGCTGTACCCCCTACTGTGCCAGGCTAGGTGCAGGAGGTCACGGACAGACCCAGCAGGTGCCACGGGTTGACTGAGATGACCGGTAGATGCACCACCAGCTGTACCCCACTGTGCCAGGCTAGGTGCAGGAGGTCACGGGACAGACCCAGCAGGTGCCACGGGTTGACTGAGATGCCCGGTAGATGCACCACCAGCTGTACGCCCCTACTGTGCCAGCTAGGAGGGTGTTTCTGTGGGTCTCTGTTGGGAGGAGGAGTGTTTCTGTGGGTCTCTGTTAGGAGGAGTGTTTCTGTGGGTCTCTGTTGGGAGGAGTGTTTCTGTGGGTCTCTATTGGGAGGAGTGTTTTTGTGGGTCTCTGTTGGGAGGAGTGTTTCTTTGGGTCTCTGTTGGGAGGAGTCTTTCTGTGGGTCTCTGTTGGGATCTGGGGAGTGTTTCTGTGGGTCTCTATTGGGAGGAGTGTTTTNCTGGGTCTCTGTTGGAGGAGTGTTTCTGTGTGTCTCTGTTGGGAGGAGTGTTTCTGTGGGTCTCTGTTGGGAGGAATGTTTCTGTGGGGCTCTGTTGGGAGGAGTGTTTCTGTGGGTCTCTGTTGGGAGGAGTGTTTCAGTGGGTCTCTGTTGGGAGGAGTGTTTCAGTGGGCTCTGTTGGGAGGAGTGTTTCTGTGGGTCTCTGTTGGGAGGGGTGTTTCTGTGGGTCTCTGTTGGGAGGAGTGTTTCTGTGGGTCTCTGTTGGGAGGAGTGTTTCTGTGGGTCTCTGTTGGGAGGAGTGTTTCTGTGGGTCTCTGTTTGGAGGAGTGTTTCTGTGGGTCTCTGTTGGGAGGAGTGTTTCTGTGGGTCTCTGTTGGGAGGAGTGTTTCTGTGGGTTTCTGTTGGGAGGAGTGTTTCTGTGGGTCTCTGTTGGGAGGAGTGTTTCTGTGGGTTTCTGTTGGGAGGAGTGTTTCTGTGGGTCTCTGTTGGGAGGAGTGTTTCTGTGGGTCTCTGTTGGGAGGAATGTTTCTGTGGGTCTCTGTTGGGAGGAGTGTTTCTGTGGGTCTCTGTTGGGAGGAGTGTTTCTGTGGGTTTCGTTGGGAGGAGTGTTTTTGTGGGTCTCTGTTGGGAGGAGTGTTTCTGTGGGTCTCTGTTGGGAGGAATGTTTCTGTGGGTCTCTGTTGGGAGGAGTGTTTCTGTGGGTCTCTGTTGGGAGGAGTGTTTCTGCGGGTCTCTGTTGGGGGAGTGTTTCTGTGGGTCTCTGTTGGTGAGTGTTTCTGTGGGTCTCTGTTGGGGAGTGTTTCTGTGGGTCTCTGTTGGGAGGAGTGTTNCGTGGGTCTCTGTTGGGAGGAGTGTTTCTGTGGGTCTCTGTTGGGAGGAGTGTTTCAGTGGGGATCTGTTGGGAGCGAGGTGGTGGAGGGTTTGTTTTTTTTCGTATCACAGCGAGACTCAACATTGTTGACAGTGGGTCGCAATCCCTGAATCAGCGGATACGTGAATGCGTGTGTGTGTTAGTGAGTGTTAGTGTGTGTGTGAGTGTGTGTGTGTTAGTGTGTGAGTGTGTGTCTAGTGTGTGGGGGTGTGTATGTTAGTGTGTGTGAGTGTGTGTGTTAGTATGTGAGTGTGTGAGTGAGTTAGTGTGTGAGTATGTGAGTGTATTGGTATGTAAGTGTGTGAGTGTGTGGGGGTGTGTATGTTGGTGTGCGTGTGAGTGTGTTAGTGTGTGTGTGNTAGTGTGTGAGTTGAGTGTGTGAGTGAGTGTGAGTGTGCGAGGGTGTGTGTGTGGTATGTGAGTGTGTTGTAGTATGTAGTGTTGAGTGTGTGGGGTGTGTATGTTAGTGTGTGTGTGTGAGTTAATGTGTGTTAGTATGTGAGTGTGTGAGTGAGTATGTGAGTGAGTGTGTGAGGGTGTGTGTTGTATGTGAGTGTGTTGGTATGTGAGTGTGTGAGTGAGTGGGGTGTGTATGTTAGTGTGTGTGTGAGTGTGTGTGTGTATGTGAGTTAGTGTGAGTGAGTATGTGAGTGAGTGTGAGTGTGTGAGGGTGTGTGTGTGGTATGTGAGTGTGTGAGTGAGTGGGGTGTGTATGTTAGTGTGTGTGTGAGTGTGTGTGTGTGTGTGAGTGAGTATGTGAGTGAGTGTGAGTGTGTGAGGGTGTGTTGGTATGTGAGTGTGTGAGTGAGTGGGGGGTGTGTATGTTAGGTGTGTGTGTGTGTGTGTTAGTATGTGAGTGTGTGAGTGAGTGTGTGAGTGAGTGTGTGAGGGTGTGTGTTGGTATGTGAGTGTGTTGGTATGTGTGAGTGTGTGGGGGTGTGTATGTTAGTGTGTGTGTGAGTGTGTTAGTATGTGAGTGTGTGAGTGAGTGTGTGAGTGTGAGTGTGTGAGGGTGTGTGTTGGTATGTGAGTGTGTTGGTATGTGAGTGTGTGAGTGTGTGGGGTGTGTATGTTGGTGTGTGAGTGTGTGTGTTAGTGTGTGTGTTTGAGTGTTAGTGAGTGTGTGAGGGTGTGTGTTGGTATGTGAGTGTGTTGGTATGTGAGTGTGTGAGTGTGTGGCGGTGTGTATGTTGGTTTGTGTTAGTATGTGTGTGTGTGTTAGTGTGTGTGTTAGTGTGTTTGTTGGTGTGAGTGTGTTGGTGTGTGTGTGTTGCTATGTGAGTGTGTTGGTGTGTGAATGAGTGTGTATGTGAGTGAGTGTATGAGTGTGAGTGTGTTTGAGTGAGTGTGAGTGAGTGTGTTGGTGTGTGTGTGAGTGTGTGAGTGAGTGTGTTTGTCTGTGAGTGTGTTGGTATGTGAGTGTGTTGGTGTGTGTATGAGTGTGTGAGTGAGTGTGTTGGTCTTTAAGTGAGTGTGTTGGTATGTGAGTGTGTTNGTGTGTGTGTGTGAGTGAGTGTGTTAGTGTGTGAGTGTGTTGGTGTGTTGGTGTATGTGTGTGTGTTGGTGTGTAAGTGTGTATTGGTATGTGAGTGTGTTTGGTATGTGAGTGTGTGTGTTGGTGTGTGAGTGTGTTGGTATGTGAGTGTGTTGGTGTGTGTGTGAGTGTGTGAGTGTGTTGGTGTGTGTGTGTTNGTGTGTGTGTGTTGGTGTGTAAGTGTGTTGGTGTGAGTGTGTTGGTGTGTGTGTTAGTGTGTTGTGTGTGTTGGTATGTGCGTGGTGTGTGTGTTGGTGTGAGTGTGTGTGTGGTGTGAGTGTGAATATTGGTATGTGCGTACTATGCTCGCTAACAGCACTTGAATACCTACCCGAGGATATACGGGGGATCTTTGTCTTTATCTTGGTGTCCGGGCGTGGTCTGGTCACATCATCGTGAGCAGCGTGTGTGTGTAAGTGTGTGTGTGTGTGTGTAATTGTGTGTGTATGTGNATGTGTGTGTAAGTGTGTGTGTGTGTGTATGTAGTGTGTGTATGTATGTGAGTGTGTGTATGTATGTGAGTGTGAGCGTGTGTGATGTATGTGAGTGTGTATGTATGTATGTGTGTGTGTATGTGTGTATGTGAGTGTGAGCGTGCCTGTATGTATGTGAGTGTGTATGTATGTATGTGTGTGTGTGATTGTGTGTATGTGAGTGTGAGAGTGTGTGTGTATGTATGAGTGTGTGTGTAGGTGAGTGTGAACGTATGTGTGTATGTATGTGAGTGTGTGTGTATGTTTGTGAGTGTGTATGTATGTATGTGAGTGTATGTGTGTGAGTGTGTGTGAGAGTGTGTGTATGTATGTATGTATGAATGTGTATGTANGTGTGTATGTATGTGATTGTGTTTATGTATGTGTGTATGTGAGTGTGTGTATGTATGTAACAGCACTTTCCGACAGTCTGTAGGCTATACGGGGGTCTTTGTCTTTGTGTGTGTATGTGAGTGTGTATCTGTGTGTGTGTATGTGAATGTGTGTGATGTATGTTGTGAGTGTGTATGTGAGTGTGTATGTGGTGTACTATGTGGGTTAGTATGNTGCACTACGATGTATGTCNTGTGTGATGTGTGTGTGANTGTGTGTGTGTGCCAATGTGTGTGGGTAATTGTGTGTGTGTAACTATGTGTGCGTGTGTGTGTGGGTAATTGCGTGTGTAACTGTGTGGATTGGAAGGATGCCCTGGTGGTCCCCCTCTTTAAGAAGGGGGACCGCACAGACTGTAACAACTACAGGGGCATCTCACTCCTCAGTGTGCCGGGAAGGTCTTGGCAAGGATTATTCAACATCGCCTTGCCAGGCACGCTGAGGAGAGGCTTGCGGAGCCCAATGCGGTTTCAGGAAAGGGCGGTCCTGCACAGATGCCATATTTTCTATGCTACAGCAGAGGTGTAGGGAATTCCAACAAGACCTACATCTCTGCNTTTATTCCTGGTCAAGGCCTATGATACCATCAGTAGGTGGCTCTGGGTTGTTCTTCGTGCTTTCGGAGTCCNTGACCCTCTGCTCACGATCATTAAGGACCTTGATGGTGAGCGGCCGGGTAAAACTACGTGGCCGGGAGTTGGAGCCATTCCTGTTCACCTTGGGGTGCGACAGGATGTCCTCTGGCTCCAACATTATTGAACATCTATTTTGACCACGTAGTTCGTGAAGCCTTCAATAGCTGTACCGGAGGAATTTCCATTTAGTACAGTTACAATGGGAGGCTGATCGATGCCCGGTGCGGTCAAGGGATGGCTCCCTATTGCTCAACCACGTATGTATGCCGATGATCTGGTAATTGCTGCTCACTCAGAGGAGGAGTTGGAGGCGCTGCTGCTGAACCTGGAGCCACCAAANCTAAGCACCTGCCTGGGTATTTTGTACCATCGACACTCTACCCCNACAACTCCCAATTGGTGATGGGCAGTTGTGGAGAGAGTGGAGAGTTTCTCATACCTGGGCAGTGTGCTCATGAGCGGCTCCGGTTTAGCAGCAGAGGTCTCACTCCGAATCAGTCGAGCGGGATTATCTTTCCATCGGTTGCGTAACGCTGTGTGGAAGCTACCTGGTCTGTCGCTCCGCACGAAGCTCAGGTCTTCTCAGCACGGTACCCCTATGCTTGCGAAACGTGGACCCCCGTAATGGAACTTCTTGCCGGTTAGAACATTTAGGCTGGCCTGCCTACGATCCATCCTGGGTTTAACCTGCAGGCTGGATTGTGTGAGGAGCTCACAAATCCTCGAAAGATCTGGACAAAGTCCCATCGGTGAGCTCCTCCGGCAGGCAAGGCTGCGTTGGCTGGTCATGTAGCCCGGATGCCAAGCCACCGCATCCTAAACAGCTTTTGTTCGGCCGGATCGAGGGGCTAACGGGCGCGGCACGGGCTAGAGAAGAGATGGAGTGATGTGTAAAGGAACGTGGAGCTGAGTGCACTTGCATACTGCTAAGCCGTGTCAAGATCGGCCTCTGTGGAGGAGGCTCATGATGGACGCTACTGGGCAGTTGGAGGCAGTCGCCTGGCGCTCCAACCGGAGCGCCGGGTGGCTAAAGCACAGCAAGTTGGCACAGTAGGGGCACAGGTGGTGCATCAGCCAGTCATCTCAGTCAGTCGACCCGTGGCACCTGGGTCTGCCCCATGACCTCCTGCCAGCGGGCGTTCGACACTTCACGTGGCCTCAAGGTGCACATAGCCTGGCACAAGCGTCGTGGTGACGTCACCGACAGTGGCGAATGGCGGTTGTTGTTGTGTAACTGTGCGTGTGTGTGACTGTGTGTGTGACTGTGTTTGTAACTGTGTGTGTGTAACTGTGTGTATGTAACTGTGTGACTGTGTGTGTAAGTGTGTGTGTGCTGTGTGTGTGTAAGTGTGTGTGTGAGTCTGTGTGTGTGTAACTGTGTGTGNAACTGTGTNTGTGTGTGTGACTGTGTGTAACTGTGTGTGTGTGACTGTGTGTGTGACTGTGTGTGTGTGTGTGTAACTGTGCGTGTGTGACTGTGTGTGTGTGAATTGTGTGTGTGTGTGTAACTTTGTGTGTGTAACTGTGTGTGTGTAAGTGTGTGTAACTGCGCGTGTGTGACTGTGTGACTGTGTGTGTGTGTGACTGTGTGTGTGTGTGTGTGGTGTGTGTGTGACTGTGTGTGTAACTGTGTGTGTGTGTGTAACTGTGTGTGTAACTGTGTGTGTGTATGTGTGTGTGTAACTGTGTGTGTGACTGTGTGTGTGTGTAACTGTGCGTGTGTTCGATTCCCGCTCACGGCCAACACCGGTGACGATTATCTGAAGCGGTCTTGGGCCTCCCTAGGTCGACTCAGCCTCAAATGAGTACCTGGTGCGGTGTGTAAGCATCGCCACTGGGGAGACAAAGGCGGCCGGGCCTGGTTCTGGCCACTAGGGCTGAACGATTGATCGATTTCAGATCGATATTTGAAACAATTCTAGAAGCAACTTTGAAAAGTCCTTATTATTTTATTATTGTGATTGTTTATTTTTTAAAACTATTATTATAACTTTATTTATTTTAACTTAACAATTGCTCTATGTTCGATTGTTCTTTTTCAATTCAAACATTTTAATGAACGCACTTTGGAAGCAATTCATATTTTTTTAAGTTTTCATCCCGGCATTATAATTTCTAGAGCAGTTCATATTTTAAAAAAATATGAACCGAAGCTCGACTCAAAATTTTTNATCGCAAATCAAATAGTAATCGATCTGTCGGAAAAAAATAATCGCAAATCGATATTTTCCCTAAATCGTTCAGCCCTAGGACTCCCAGCCCCCCCCTCGTGTGTCCACAGACGCTGCACTTGCCCCAACAGCCCGCGCAGGCTACCCGGGCCACCTGTGTCTGTGCGAAATTAATTTCCAGGAATTTTACACCCGAAAAAACATCGCTCGCCACGTGGCCTAAAGGCGGTCCGAGCGTTTGCCTGTCAGTCTGTACGCCGCTGTAGCTGCCTGTCTGTCTGTCCGCCTGTCTGTCTGTCTGTCTGTCTGCCTGTCTGTCTGTCTGCCTGTCTGTCTGTCTGGTGGGTGCGCGAATGAGCGGCTTGGTGACTTATTTAGTGGGTGAGTGGGTAAGTGAGAGGGTGAGTGGGTGAGTGAGTGGCTGAGTGAGTGAGTGGGTGGGTGAGTTGTTGTGTGGGTGGGTGAGTGAATGAGTGGGCAAGTGAGTGGGTGAGTGAGATGGTGGGTGAGTGGGTGAGTGAGTGGGTGGATGAGTGGGTGAGTGAGTGGGTGAGTGAGTGGGTGGATGAGTGGGTGAGTGAGTGGTTGGGTGAGTGGGTGCTTGGGTAAGTGAACGGGTGGGTAACTGAGTGAGTGAGTGAAATGGTGGGTGGGTGCGTGGGAGAGTGAGATGGTGGGTGGGTGAGTAGGTGGGTGAGTGAGATGGTGGGTGAGTGATGAGTGAGTGGGTGGTGACTAATTGGGTGAGTGGGTGAGTGAGATGGTGGGTGAGTGGGTGGGTGAGTGGGTGAGTAGGTGGGTGAGTGGGTAAGTAAGTGGGGAGTAAGATGGTGGGTGGGTGAGTGGGTGGATGAGTGGGTAAGTAGGTAAGTGGGTGAGATGGTGGGTGGGTGAGTGAGCGGGTAAGTGAGCGGGTGAGTGAGTGAGTGGGTGAGTGAGTGGGGAGTGAGTGGGTAAGTGAGTGGGTGAGTGAGATGGTAGGTGGGTGAGTGGGTGAGTGAGATGGTGGGTGGGTGAGTAGGTGGGTGAGTGAGATGGTGGGTGGGTGGGTGGGTGAGTGAGATGGTGGGTAGTGGGTGGGTGAGTGAGTGGGTGAGTCGGTGAGTGAATGGNTGAGTGAGTGGGGGAGTGAGTGGGTAAGTGAGTGGGTGAGTGAGATGGTAGGTGGGTGAGTGAGATGGTGGGTGGGTGAGTAGGTGGGTGAGTGAGATGGTGGGTGAGTGGGTGGGTGAGTGGGTGGGTGAGTGGGTAAGTAGGAGGTGAGTGGGTAAGTAAGTGGGTGAGTGAGCGGGTAAGTGAGCGAGTGAGTGAGATGGTGAGTGAGCGGGTGAGTGGGTGAGTGTGGGTGGGTGAGCGGGTAAGTGAATGGGTGAGTGGGTGAGTGAGTGGGTGAGTGGGTGAGTGAGTGAGTGGGTGAGTGAAAGGGTGAGTGAGCGGGTGGGTGAGTAGGTGAGTGAGCGGATGAGTGAGTGAGTGAGTGGGTGAGTGAGTGGGTGGGTGAGTGAGATGGTGGGTGGGTGAGTGGGTTAGGGTAATGGTGAGTGGGTGAGTCGGTGGGTGAGTGGGTGAGTAGGTGAGTGGGTGAGTGAGATGGTAAGTGGGTGAGTGGGTGAGTGGGTGAGTGAATGGGTGAGTGAGTGGGTGAGTAAGCCGGTAAGTGGTGAGTGAGTGAGTGGGTGAGTAGGTGAATGAAGTGTGTGAGTGGGTGAGTGAGTGAGCGGGTGAGTGGGTGAGTGGGTGAGTGGGTGAGTGAGTGGGTGGTGAGCGGGGGGTTCGATCTCGGGTGCCGTAGTCGTGATTCAAAGCGCAGTTCCCCGGACGCAAATGTCGCAGGTGACGCAGCGCTGCGCTAACCGTTGCGCCACCGCTCCCTCCGCCACTGCCACCACCAAAAGGCAAAGACAAAGATGCCCCGTGTAGCCTGTAACAGACTGCTGGGCAAGTGCTGTTAGCGAGTAGCACCAATACAAAGACAAAGATGTCCCGTGTAGCCTTTAACAGACTGCTGGGGCAAGTGCTGTTAGCGAGTAGCACCAATACAAAGACAAAGATGCCCCGTGTAGCCTGTAACAGACTGCTGGGGCAAGTGCTGTTAGCGAGTAGCACCAATACAAAGACAAAGATGTCCCGTGTAGCCTGTAACAGACTGCTGGGGCAAGTGCTGTTAGCGAGTAGCACCAATACAAGACAAAGATGTCCCGTGTAGCCTTTAACAGACTGCTGGGGCAAGTGCTGTTAGCGAGTAGCAGCAATACAAAGACAAAGATGCCCCGTGTAGCCTGTAACAGACTGCTGGGGCAAGTGCTGTTAGCGAGTAGCACCAATACAAAGACAAAGATGCCCCGTGTAGCCTGTAACAGACTGCTGGGGCAAGTGCTGTTAGCGAGTAGCACCAATACAAAGACAAAGATCCCCGTGTAGCCTGTAACGGACTGCCGGGGCAAGTGCTGTTAGCGAGTAGCACCCATACAAAGACAAAGATGCCCCGTGTAGCCTGTAACAGACTGCTGGGGCAAGTGCTGTTAGCGAGTAGCACCAATACAAAGACAAAGATGCCCCGTGTAGCCTTTAACAGACTGCCGGGGCAAGTGCTGTTAGCGAGTAGCACCAATACAAAGACAAAGATGCCCCGTGTAGCCTGTAACAGACTGCTGGGGCAAGTGCTGTTAGCGAGTAGCAGCAATACAAAGACAAAGATGCCCGTGTAGCCTGTAACAGACTGCTGGGGCAAGTGCTGTTAGCGAGTAGCACCGATACAAAGACAAAGATGCCCCGTGTAGCCTGTAACAGACTGCTGGGGCAAGTGCTGTTAGCGAGTAGCACCAATACAAAGACAAAGATGTCCCGTGTAGCCTTTAACAGACTGCTGGGGCAAGTGCTGTTAGCGAGTAGCACCAATACAAAGACAAAGATCCCCNGTGTAGCCTGAACAGACTGCTGGGGCAAGTGCTGTTAGCGAGTAGCACCGATACAAAGACAAAGATCCCCGTGTAGCCTGTAACGGACTTGGGCAAGTGCTGTTAGCGAGTAGCACCGATACAAAGACAAAGATCCCCGTGTAGCCTGTAACAGACTGTTGGGGCAAGTGCTGTTAGCGAGTAGCACCGATACAAAGACAAAGATGTCCCGTGTAGCCTGTAACAGACTGCTGGGCAAGTGCTGTTAGCGAGTAGCACCAATACAAAGACAAAGATCCCCGTGTAGCCTGTAACAGACTGTTGGGGCAAGTGCTGTTAGCGAGTAGCACCGATACAAAGACAAAGATCCCCGTGTAGCCTGTAACAGACTGTTGGGGCAAGTGCTGTTAGCGAGTAGCACCGATACAAAGACAAAGATGTCCCGTGTAGCCTGTAACAGACTGCTGGGGCAAGTGCTGTTAGCGAGTAGCACCAATACAAAGACAAAGATGCCCCGTGTAGCCTTAACGGACTGCCGGGGCAAGTGCTGTTAGCGAGTAGCACCAATACAAAGACAAAGATGCCCCGTGTAGCCTGTAACGGACTGCTGGGGCAAGTGCTGTTGGCGAGTAGCACCGATACAAAGACAAAGATCCCCGTGTAGCCTGAACAGACTGCTGGGGCAAGTGCTGTTGGCGAGCACCTATGAAGGCTGGCACTGTGGCACACGAGGGGGTGGGTGGGTGGGTGGCCAGCACCACGCCCGGCCGCCTTTGTCTCTCCCCGGGCTGAGAGGTCACACGTGACGGGGGGGAGGGTGGGGGGGGAGGTGGAGGTGGAGGAGGTGGAGGAGGAGGTGGAGGAGGTGGAGGAGGTGGAGGAGCTGGTGGAGGAGGAGGTGGAGGAGGTGGAGGAGGATGGAGGAGGTGGAGGGTGNAGGAGGTGGTGGAGGTGGAGGAGGTGGAGGAGGTGGTGGAGGAGGAGGTGGAGGAGGTGGAGGAAGTGGTGGNTGAGGAGGTGGAGGAGGTGGAGGTGGAGGATGAGGTGGNTGATGATGAGGTGGAGTGTTGGCGGAGTGGTGGTGGAGGAGGTGGAGGTGGATGAGGAGATGGTGGAAGAGGAGGTGGAGGAGGAGGTGGTGGAGGAGGAGGAGGTGGAGGTGGAGGAGGATGAGGA
This sequence comes from Lethenteron camtschaticum, assembly GCA_018977245.1. Lineage (NCBI taxonomy): Eukaryota > Metazoa > Chordata > Hyperoartia > Petromyzontiformes > Petromyzontidae > Lethenteron > Lethenteron camtschaticum. The sequence continues at coordinate 21,438 of WFAB01002367.1, read as the reverse complement.
GGTGGAGGAGGTGGAGTAGGAGGAGGTGGTGGTGATGATGAGGAGGTGGTGGAAGTGGTGGATGATGATGAGTGGTGGAGGAGGTGGAGGAGGTGGAGGAGGTGGTAGAGGAGGAGGAGGTGGTGGAGGAGGTGGTGGTGGNTGATGATGATGAGGTGGTGGAGGAGGAGGTGGATGAGGTGGTGGAGTAGGTGGTGGNTGATGATGAGGTGGAGTGTGTAGGCGGAGTGGTGGATGGGTGGTGGGGGGTGGGGGTCTGTCCTGGTCACCCCCCTCCACCAGGTCTCTTGTTCCCANGTGACCATATCGGGGGGGCGGGGCTGAGGGGGGGGTCGGGGGGCGGGGCTGAGGGGGGGGGGTCGGGGGGGCGGGGCTGGGGGGTCGGGGGGGCGGGGTAATTAGGGGGTGGTCGAGGGGGGCTGCTGAGCGNGTGTGGGGAGGTTGTTCTCTGGTCCATGTGTGGTGGGTGCATTTACACTGTGGTGTGTGTGTGCAGTGGTGGTGTAAGTGTGTGTGTGAGTGGTGTGTGTAATGTGGGTGAACTGTGTGTGGTGACTGTGGTGTAACTGGTGTGTATGTGTCTGTGTGTGTAAGTGTGTGTTTGAGTGGTGGTGTAACTGTGNGTGGTGTCTGTGTAAGTGGTGTGTGTAACNTTGTGTGTGGTAATGGTGTGGTGTGTGTGGTGTGATGTGTGTCGTGTATGTGGTAANTGTGNGTGTGCGTGTAACTGTGGTGTGTATAGGTGTGGGTGANCTGTGTGTGTAACTAGTGTGTGTGCCTGTGNGTGTAACTGGNGTGTGTCGGTGNGTGGNAGGTGTGTGTGTGTATAGTGTCGTGGTCTGTGGTGGTGTAACTGNGTGNGTGATTGTGTTGTGGTGTGTATGTGTGTGTATGTGNGTGCCTGGTGTGTGTGTGTACNGTGGTGGTGTGTGTGTGTGTGTAGTGTGGTGTGTGTGTGTGTGTGACTGTGTGTGTGTGTAGTGTGTGTGTGTGTGAGTTATGGGAGCGTGTGCAGGGTTAGCACGTGCGTACGAACCTGGCGACCCGGTTCGATTCCCGCTCACGGCCAACACCGTGACGATTATCTGATGATCCTGGGCCTCCTTGGTCGACTCAGCAGAAATGAGCTTGGTGGGTGTGTAAACATNGCCACTGGGGAGACAAAGGCGGTCGGGCGTGGTGCTGGCACCCACCCCNTCGTGTACCGTTCGGCCTTCATAGGTGGCTCGCTAACAGCACTTGCCCCTATTTTTAGGATGGTGTGTTATAACATCATCATTTANTAGATATCATTTATTTAATATTTTTCTTCGCAGTTTTTATTGAAAATGCAATCTTTGTATCCAAAAACCTGATGTTGGAAAAAATGTGCCAGTTTGGAATCGGCACCCCGAAATTACTTTAAACCGTAGCCTTCCAGAAATGTGTGACCAGTGTTTCAAGTTCAAGTTCATGTATTAGGTGTGAGCCCTGTGAGCCATTCGGCTCTTGAATCGGGTGCAACCGCAACAAACAAAAAACATGAACAAAAAACATCTTAAAGTGACTATTTGACTGAGTGCAAACAGAAAAGACAGCTAAATATTGCAGAAAAAACACCGTTCACCAACCCTGTGCAAAAATCCCAGTGGNATGCAAGTAAACAAACAACAACAACCACAAGACAACTTAGATTAAGGCCATCAGTCTAACTCCGTACTACAACAACACAANCAACAACAACCAAAGACAACTTAGATTAAGGCCATCAGTCTAACTCTGTACTACAACAANACAACAACAACAACCACAAGACAACTTAGATTAAGGCCATCAGTCTAACTCTGTACTACAACACAACAACAACAACAAGACAACTTAGATTAAGGCCATCAGTCTAACTCTGTACTACAACAACACAACCANCANCAACAACAANCACAAGACAACTTAGATTAAGGCCATCAGTCTAACTCTGTACTACAACAAACAACCANCAAAACCACAAGACACTTAGATTAAGGCCATCAGTCTAACTCTGTACTACAACAAACAAACAACAACAAGACAACTTAGATTAAGGCCATCAGTCTAACTCTGTACTACAAACAACACAACAACAACCACAGACAACTTAGATTAAGGCCATCATCTAACTCTGTACTACAACAAACAANCAACAACAACAGACAACTTAGATTAAGGCCATCAGTCTAACTCCGTACTACAACAACACAANCAACAACAACAACAAGACAACTTAGATTAAGGCCATCAGTCTAAACTACAACAAACAAACAACAACAACAAGACAACTTAGATTAAGGCCATCAGTCTAACTCTGTACTACAACAAACAANCAACAACAACAAGACAACTTAGATTAAGGCCATCAGTCTAACTCTGTACTACAACAAACAACACACAACAAGACAACTTAGATTAAGGCCATCAGTCTAACTCTGTACTACAACAAACAACACAACAACAACAACAACCACAAGACAACTTAGATTAAGGCCATCAGTCTAACTCTGTACTACAACAACNCAAACATCAAAGCAAAAANCGTTTAAATCACCAAAATCAAGCCACAAAAGCAATGAAACAGTGAGATAGGAACTGTGACCGAATGTTATAGAAAAAGCGAGCTGAATGATGTCTTGCTGAGGTGGTCTTGTACGTGAATGGAAGCATGGTCTCGGACAGAAATCGGCAGTTTGAGGTAGGTGAGTTGATGGTAGAAACGACAGGCATATTTGGAAGACCATAAAATGTGGGTGGTTTAGCAGCCGGATGTTTTAGAGAGAGTTGCTTGGTCGATTCGATTAGACAAGTGAATTGGTGTGATATTGTTGGTTTTTGTAGAGCNAGTTTGTAGGAAGGTCCTATTTTGTTGTTGTTGTTGTANGTGGTTTTTAATTCATGATGACCGTCATATTAGTGTATTGTTTTAGTGCAGTTATAGTGTAGTGTATAGAAGTGTAGTGTATAGTGTGTGTATAGTGTAGTGTGTCCAGTGTATAGTGTAGTGTATAGGTAGTGTGTAGTGTAGTGTGTAGTGTATAGTGTAGTGTATANTAGTGCAGTATATAGTGTAATGTATGTAATGTAGTGTATAGTGTAGTGTATAGTAATGTAGTGTAGTGTGTAGTGTAAAGTAATGTAGTGTATAGTGTAGTGTGCAGTGTATAGTGTAGTGTATAGTGTAGTGTGTAGTGTATGTGTGTAGTGTATAGTGTAGTGTGTAGTGTAGTGTGTAGTGTATAGTGTAGTGTATAGTGCAGTATATAGTGTAGTGTATAGTAATGTAGTGTATAGTGTAGTGTATAGTAATATAGTGTATAGTGTAGTGTGTAGTAATGTAGTGTATAGTGTATTGTATAGTNGTGCAGTGTATAGTGTAGTGTATAGTGTAGTGTATAGTCTATTGCATAGTGTGNAGTGTATATTGTAGTGTATAGTAGTGTAGTGTATAGTGTACTGTATAGTAATGTAGTGTATAGTGTAGTGTATAGTGTAGTGTATAGTGTAGTGTATAGTAGTCTAGTGTACAGTGTAGTGTATAGTTTAGTGTATAGTGTACTGTATAGTAATGTAGTGTATAGTGTAGTGTATAGTGTAGTGTATAGTGTGTAGTGTATAGTGTACTGTATAGTAGTGCAGTGCATAGTGTAGTGTATAGTAATGTAGTGTAGTGTATAGTCTATTGCNTATGTGTAGTGTATAGTAGTGTAGTGTATAGTGTAGTGTAAATCAGCATACTGTCAACCCATACGTTGTGTGTGTGTGCCGTGTGTCGTCCGTAGCGGTGGTGCTAGGTACAACGCATTCTCCCTCTTCTATCTGCTGTGCCTCCTTCTCCTGCCACTTTTCTAGAGCCTACGGTGCAGACGCTACGCGGTGAGTGCCGTCAACGCGTATACTATACACTATACACTACACTATTATACACTATACACTACACTACTATACACTACTACTACTATTATACAATACACTATACACTACACTATTATACACTACTACTACACTACTATACTTATACACTACACTATTATACACTACATTACTACACTACACACTATACACTACACTACACACTATACACTACTACTATACACTACACTACTATACACTATACACTACACTATTACTATNCACTATACACATACTCACATTATTACACTACACTATATACANTATACACTACACTATTATACACTACACTACACTATACATCACTACTATACTACACTACACTATTATACACTACACTATTATACACTATACACTACACTATATACACTACACTATTACACTACATACATACACTATACACTACACTAACTTATACACTACACACTATACACTACACTAACTATACACTACACTACTATACACTACACTACTATACACTATACACTACACTATACACTATACACTACTACTATACACTACATACACNACTATACACTGTACACTACACTACTATACACTATACACTACACTGCACTATACACTATACACTACACTCTATACACTACACTATTATACACTACATACTATACACTATACACTACACTATTATACACTATACACTACACTACTATACACTACAATACATTACACTACACANTATACACTATACACTACACTATTACTACTACTATACTATACACTACACTATTATACACTACACTACTATATCATACTATACACTACACTAGTATACACTACACTACTATACACTACACTACTATACACTATACACTACTACTACACTACACTACTCACTACTACTATTACACTATTATACACTACATTACTATACACTACACTACTATACTACACTACACTTATANAATACATTATTAACNCTATACACTACACTACACTACTATACTATACACTACACTATATACACTACACTACATACACTACACTACTAACTACTACTATACACTACACTACTATACACTACACTATTATACTACTATACACTACACTACTATACACTACACTACTATACACTATACACTACACTGCTATCTACTACTACTATACACTACACTATTATACACTGTACACTACACTACTATACACTACACTATGNTATACACTATACACTACACTGCTATACACTACTCACTATACACTATACACTACACTACTATACACTATACACTACACTATTATACACTATACACTACACTACTACACTACACATTATACATTATACACTACTATACACTATACACTACACTACTACTATACACTACTACACACACTATACACTACTACACACTACACACCATACACTACACACTATACACTATACACTACACTACTATACACTATACACTACTACTATACACTACACTACTATTATACACCACACTATACACTATACACTACACTACTATACACTACACTACTATACACTATATACCATACACTACTCACTATTATACACTACACTACTATACACTATATATACACTACACTATTATACACTATACACTACACTACTATACACTACACNACTATACACTATACACTACACTACTAACTACACTATACACTACACACTATACTATACACTACTATACACTATACACTACACTACTATACACTACACTACACTGCACTATACACTATACACTACACTACTATACACTACACTACACTATACACTGTACACTACACACTACTATACACTATACACTACTATACACTATACACTACACTGCTATACACTACACACTATACACTACACTACACTGCATTATACACTACTATTATACACTATACACTACACTACTACTATACACTACACTAACATTATACACTACACANATACACTACANTATTACACTACACACACACTATACACTACACTACACTACTATACACTACACTACTNTACACTACACTACACTACTATACACTATACACTACACTAATACACTACACTACACTATACACTATTATACACTACACTATATACACTATACACTACACTACTATACACTACACTATACACTATATACCANACTACNACTATACACTACACTACTACACTGACACTANTTATACACNACACATACATATANTACTATACACTACTACACTACACACTACCACTNCACANTACTACTATACACTACACTACACTATACTNCACTACACTACTACTNTACACTATACACGTACTACTATACNCTACACACTACACGTATACATCTATATACACTACCATACACTACACACTACACATACACNATACACTACACTATCTAACACTACACACTACTATACTATACACTACACCANTACTATACACTACACATACACTAACTAAACACTACACTGCTTACTATACACTATNACTATACACTATACACTACACACACNATACATTATACACTACACTACTACTATACACTATACACTACACTACTACTATACACTATGCACTACACTACTACGTACACTATACACTACAACTACGAACACTATACACTACTACTACTATACATTATACACTACAATACTACTATAGACACATGCGCGGACATAGCACATGCACACGGCACGGGTCGACTGACTGAGATGAGCGGTAGATGTACCACCAGCTGTACCCCCCTACTGTGCCAGGCTAGGTGCAGGAGGTCACGGGGCAGACCCAGCAGGTGCCATGGGTTGGCTGAGATGACCGGTAGATGCACCACCAGTGCCCCTACTGTGCCAGGCTAGGTGCAGGAGGTCACGGGCAGACCCAGCAGGTGCCACGGGTTGGCCGACTGAGATGAGCGGTAGATGCACCACCTGTACCTCCTCCTATGCCAGGCTAGGTGCAGGAGGTCACGGGGACAGACCCAGCGGTGCCATGGGTTGGCTGAGATGAGCGGTAGATGCACCACCTGTACCCCCTGCTGTGCCAGGCTAGGTGCAGGAGGTCACGGGCAGACCCAGCAGGTGCCACGGGTTGGCCGACTGAGATGAGCGGTAGATGCACCACCAGTGCCCCTACTGTGCCAGGCTAGGTGCAGGAGGTCACGGGCAGACCCAGGTGCCATGGGTTGGCTGACTGAGATGACCGGTAGATGCACCACCTGTACCCCCTGCTGTGCCAGGCTAGGTGCAGGAGGTCACGGGCAGACCCAGCAGGTGCCATGGGTTGGCTGACTGAGATGACCGGTAGATGCACCACCTGTACCCCCTACTGTGCCAGGCTAGGTGCAGGAGGTCACGGGACAGACTCAGGTGCCATGGGTTGGCTGACTGAGATGAGCGGTAGATGCACCACCAGTGCCCCACTGTGCCAGGCTAGGTGCAGGAGGTCTCGGGACAGACCCAGCAGGTGTCATGGGTTGTCTGACTGAGATGACCGGTAGATGCACCACCAGCTGTACCCCTACTGTGCCAGGCTAGGTGCAGGAGGTCACGGTGCAGACCCAGCAGGTGCCATGGGTTGACTGAGATGAGCGGTAGATGCACCACCAGCTGTACCCCCNTACTGTGCCAGGCTAGGTGCAGGAGGTCACGGGACAGACCCAGCAGGTGCCACGGGTTGGCCGACTGAGATGAGCGGTAGATGCACCACCAGCTGTACCCCTACTGTGCCAACTCACTGCGTTTTATCCGCCCGGCGCTCCGCTCGTTGTTGTGAGCGTCGCTCCTCTGCCCTCCGTGTCTATGTATGTGTGTGTGTAGTGTGTGTGTAGTGTGTGGTGTGTGTATAGTGTGTAGTTTGTGTAGTGTGTAGTGTAGTGTGTGTGTAGTGTGTGTGTGGTGTGTGTGTGTAGTGTGGGGTGTGTGTGTGTGTAGTGTGGTGTGTGTATACGGTGTGTGTGGTGTGTGTGTAGGCGGTGTGTAGTGTGTGTGGTGTGTGTGTGTCGGGTGGTGTGTAGTGTGTGTGTGTGTGGTGTGTGGAGTGTGTGTAGTGTGTGTGGTGTGTGTGTAACTGTGTGTATGCGGTGTGTGGAGTGTGTGTGTGTAGTGTGTGTGTATGTGATGTGTGGTGTGAGTGTGTGTGTGTGCAGTGTGTGTGTGTAGTGTGTGTGTATGCGGTGTGTGGTGTGTGTGTAGTGTGTGTGCAGTGTGTGTGTGTGTGGTGTGTGTGTGGGCGGTGTGTGTAGTGTGTGTGTGGTGTGTGTGTGGTGTTTGTGTGCTGGTGGTGTGTNGTGTGTGTGTCTGGTGTGTGTGTGTGTGTGCATGCGGTGTGTGTGTGTGCAGTGTGTGTGGTGTGTGGAGTGTGTGTATGCGGTGTGTGGTGTGTGGTGTGTGTGTGTATGCGGTGTGGTGTGTGTGTGGTGTGTGTGGTTGTGTGTAGTGTGTGTGTGTGTGGTGTGTGTGTGGTGTGGTGTGGTGTGTGTGTGTAGTGTGTGTGTATGCGTGTGTGTGTGTGTGTGTGTGTGTGTGGTGTGTGTGTGTGGTGTGTGTGTGGTGTGTCTGGTGTGTGTGTATTGTGTGTGTGGTGTGTGTATGCGATGTGTGTGTGTGCCGGGTAATGTCAGGGGAGTGATGGTGGTGATAATGAATCTAACGACGAGATGAGATCAGCTCTCGCGTGTACTCATCCGTTCAAACATCAACACACGCGCCGACACACACCGACACACACACCGACACACACACACAGTGACACACGCACAAAGATCCCCGTGTAGCCTTAACAGACTGTTGGGGCAAGCGCTGTTAGCGAGCACCTATAAAGGCCGGCATGGCACATGAGCCGATGGTCAGTGGGCAGATCAGCTCCACGGTAGGTCCTGGTGTCAAGGACATGGGCCCGCATCCACTGGTCCGTCACTATGTAGTCCAGCAGATGTTCTTGCTTGGACCAGCGTGTATCCATGATGTTGTGTGGATGCGCCGATGCCGGAACAGCGTGTTGGTAATTGCAAATCCATAGGTTGCACAAAAGTCTTATCAGCCTCCAGACCAGGTGCCAGCATTATGACCAACTTGGGCATTGAAGTCACCCAACATGATGACTCTGTCCCGAGGGGCCACTTTAGCCAGCACCTGTGACAGGAGGTAATTGAATTAATCTGACTCATCGGCCTTGCCTGCATCCCCCTCCACTGATGCTCGTCTTCGGTGGGGGCATAAGTAACCACGACCACCACTCCTCGCCTCCGGTTGATGGAAGGCGAGCCCAATGTGGTTTGGGGCTTACAGCTTCCCATACCTCACCGCCACGCTCCCATGCCCCTTCATTATTTTGTTCAGAAGAAGAGCCACTCCCTGTTGTTGCCAGGTACTCATTGGAGGCCGAGTCGACCTAGAGGAGGCCCAGGACCCGTTCAGATAGTCGTCACTGGTGGTGTTGGTGGCCGTGATTGGGAATTGAACACGGGATGCCGGTTCATAGAACGGTGACATACACACAGTGACAGTGACACACAGTGACACACACACAGTGACACACACACACAGTGACACACACACNGTCACACACACACACAGTGACACACACACAGACACACACACACGGTGACACACACACACACACACACACACAGTGACACACACAGTGACACACACACNGTGACACACACAGACACACACAGACACACACACACNGTGACACACACAGTGACACACACACACGACNCACAGTGACACACACACTCACACACACACACCCTCACACACACACACAGTCCACACACACACACACACACTGNCACACACACACAGTGACAATCACACAGTGACACACACACACACACAGTGACACACAACACAACAACAACACGCCATTCGCCACNAAGTGGCGGTGACGNCACCACGATGCTGTGACACACACAGTGACACACACACACACGGTGACACACACAGTGACACACACACACACANGGTGACACACACAGTGACACACACACATATTGACAGAGAGAGCGAGAGATAGTGACATGGTCACAGTTTTTATGGAGTACGCAATCAAGTTTATGGCGCTCTGTTTGATGATGGGAGGGAGGGAGGGAGCGGGCAGAAGGGAATGGGTGACCAGCACCACGCCCGACCGCCTTTGTCTCCCTCACCAGTGGCGATGTTCGCTACACACCGCACCCAGGCAACTAATTTGAGGCTGAGTCGACCTAGGGAGGCCCACGGCCGGTTCAGATGATCGTCACTGGTGGTGGTGGTGGTGTTGGTGTCCGTGTGCGGTGATCGAACTCGCCACTAAGTGGCGGTGTCGTCTCCACGACGCCTGTGCCAGGCTAGGTGCACGTTGAGGCCACGTGAAGTGTTGAACGCCCGCTGGCAGGAGGTCACGGGCAGACCCAGCAGGTGCCACGGGTCGACTGACGAGATGACTGAGACGAGTGGCTGATGCACCACCTGTGCCCGCTCATGTACCAACTCGCTCTGCTTTATCCACCCGGCGCTCCGCTCGTTGTTGTGAGCGTCGCTCCGTTGCCCTCCGCTGTTGTTGCTGAGGGTGACTGCCTCCAACTTGGCCATGTGGGCTCAGGGTGCACCTAGCCTGGCACTGCCAGAAGCACACACACACTCACTCACACTCACATACACATACACACACACTCACATGCATACATACACACACTCACATACACACACTCACACACTCACACACACTCACATACACACTCATACATACACACACTCACACACACTCACATACATACATACACTCACACACACACTCACATACACACACACACTCACACACACTCTCACACACTCTCACACACACTCTCACACACACACACTCACACACTCACACACACTCACACACACTCACACACACTTACACACACACACTCACACACTCACATACACACACACTCACACTCTCACATTCACCAGCCTCCTCCACCACAGAGGCCGATCTTGACACCGCTGGTACCGGTCATCGGCAAGTCCACTCAGCTCCATGTGTTGTAATGGGGCCTAAATACAAATAAGTATAACCCGTAAAAACAAAGTTTGTCACTATAAATCCTTTATATGCGTGGCGGCTAGAGTCCTCTCGTCCTCTGGCTTGAGATGGCTGCCACCTATGGGTCAGATGATTGTCTGCCAGTATTAAGCAATTGGTAATTAAATATTTAATTTGTTTTCCCTAAAAAGTGTAAAATTTAGGAAAATTTTTTCAGGAACATTAATTGTCACGCACAACGAGTCTGTGTGCAAAATGTCAGCTCGATTGGATCACGGGAAGTGGTTAAAAAAACGACCGAAAGATTTGCACGGTCCTAAGCAAGCAAGCAAGCGAACTTAATATAAAGGATTAAAAAAAAGTAAATATTAAAACACGAATTTTCACCTGGCACAGTAAACTAAATAGTTTTTTGCTATCCAGCCAGATGATAGACGAATCGATGACCTCTTTAAACACCCAGTCGTTCATAATCAACGTTGTTGGGTTTGATTCGCGTCATTTATAAATGTGTCGTAACCCTCCACCACCCGACACGGCCAATCAGTAAAAAAAAGTGTCACGTTGACAAAAGACAAAATAGCTTTCGATTTAAAGCTTTCGTGACTGCAGGGATTCATCTTCTTGGTTCTTTCGGTAAAGTCACGTAAATGGAAATATTTAAATAATAAAAATAAACATAATAAAATAATCTTCTTGGTTCTTTCGGTAAAATCACGTAATGGAAATATTAAAATAATAAAAATAAAACAATAAAATTTCGATGTAAAGTTTCGTGACTGCAGGGATTCATCTTCTTTGTTCTTTCGGTAAAGTCACGTAGAAGGGAAATAATAAATAATAAAAAATAAAACACAATAAAATTTCGATTTAAAGCTTTCGTGACTGCAGGGATTCATCTTCTTGGTTCTTTCGGTAAAGTCATCACGTAGAAGGGAAGTAATAAAATAATAAAAATAAAACACAATAAAATAATTCTCACGACGTTTCGGCCACAACGCAAGCAGCCGTCCTCAGGTGAAAACCAGGTCTGTCGAGGCGACAGAAGATGAAAAGACAAAATAGTTCACTGCTTTAGCCCCACTGGTGCAGTGTTGAATCGTGAAACCACAACATTTACAATTTGAGTAGTACGACGTTTCGCTGATAATTGCATCCAGTTATCATCGGGCAATTCGTTCATCAAAGCCGAAGGCGGTCTAGTACTATAGTAATAGAGCAAGTGCAGAATCACTGCATCGGAATTGAGAGCTCGAAAGATTTTAGAACGGGGCCCTTGAAAGTGCTGCCACCCATAGCCACACACGTGCACCACCCATATCCACACACGTGTCGCTACTTTTCCTAAGATGATAATCCGGCTCTGGCTCCAACCCTCATCCAGCCCGTGCCGTGCCCGTGTATCTAACCCATCCGTCTTGCCAATACAGAAGTCGCCTTTGGCAAGTGGTGGCTGGGCATGCGGGCTACGTGATCCAGACATCAACAGTAGCAGCAGCAGTAGTAGCAGCAGCAGTAGCAGCAGCCAGCCTCGCCTGCCAGAGGAGCTCACCGATGGGAATGTGTCCAGATCGTTTCAAGGATCTGCAAGGCCACAAATCCGCGAGTACACAAAGCCATAGGCAAAGATGCCCCGGATAGCCTGAAGGGACTGTTGGGGCAAGTGCTGTTAGCGAGCACCTGTGAGGCATGGACTAATAAAGACAAAGATGCCCCAGATAGCCTGAAGGGACTGTTGGGCAAGTGCTGTTAGCAAGCACCTGTGACGCATGGACTAATAAAGGCAAATATGCCCCAGATAGACTGAAGGGACTGTTGGGGCAAGTGCTGTTAGCGAGCACCATGAAGGCCGGCACGGCACACGAGGGGTGGGTGGCCAGCACCACGCCCGGCCGCCTTTGTCTCCCCAGTGGAGATATTTACACACCACACCAGGTACTCATTTGAGGCTAAGTCGACCTAGGGACCAGTTCGGATAATCGTCACTGNTGTTGGCCGTGAGCGGGATTCAAACCCGGGTGGCCAGGTTNGTAGCGCATGCGCTAACCACTGCACCACCGCTCCCCACAGTGACACACCACAGTGACACCACTAANAGTNACACACAACACAACCATTCACCACTAAGTGGCGGTGACATCACCACGACGCTTGTGCCAGCCATGTGCACCTTGAGGCCACGTTGTCAGGAGGAGGTCACGGGGCAGACCCAGGTGCCACGGGTCGCTGACCGAGATGACCGAGATGACTGGCTGATGCACCACCTGTGCCCCCTACTGTGACAACTTGCTGTGCTTTAGCCACCTGGCGCTCCGCTCGTTGTTGTGAGCGTCGCTCCGCCCTCTGTTGTTGGAGGGCGACTGCCTCTAATTGCCCAGTAGCGTCCTTCACGAGCCTCCTCCACAGAGGCCGATCTTGACACCGCTGGTACCTGTGGCAAGTCCACTCAGCTCCACGTCCTCCTGTACCACATCGCTCCATCTCTTCTCTAGCCCGTGCCGTGCCCGTTTAGCCCCCTCGATCCGGCCGAACAAAAGCTGTTTGGGCATGCGGTGGCTGGGCATGCGGGCTACATGACCCAGCCAACGCAGCCTTGCCTGCCAGAGGAGCTCACCGATGGGACTTTGTCCAGATCTTTCAAGGATTTGTGCGGAGTGACAGACCAGGTAGCTTCCACACAGCGTGACGCAACCGATGAAAATATAATGCCGCTCGACTGATTCGGAGTGACACACACACAGTGACACACATACACACACAGTGACACACACAAAGTGACACACACAGTGACACACACACAGTGACACACACATACAGTGGCACACACACAGTGACACACACACAGTAACACACAGTGACACACACACAGTGACACACACACATTGACACACACACAGTAACACACAGTGACACACACACAGTGACACACACACACACNGTGACACGCACAGTGACACACACACACACAGTGACACACACACAGTGACACACACAGTGACACACACACACAGTGACACACACAGTGACACACATTGACACACATACACACACAGTGACACACACACNGTGACACACATACACNCACACAGTGACACACAGACACACAGAGTGACACACACACACAGTGACACAGTGACACACACAGTGACACACAGACACACACAGTGACACACACACACACAGTGACACACACACAGTACACACACACAGTGACATACACAGTGACACACACACACACAGTGACACACACAGTGACNCACAGTGACACACACACACAGACACGGTNANACACACACAGACACACACACNCACACACACACACACACAGTCACACACAGTGTGACACACACACAGTGACACACACAGTGACACACACACACAGTGACACACACACAGTGACACACACACACACCCAGTGACACACACACAGTGACACACACACACAGTGACACACACACAGTGACACACACACAGTGACACACACACCNACNGACACACACACACAGTGACACGCACAGTGACACACACACNGTGACACACACACAAACACACAGTGACACACACACAGTAACACACAGTGACACACACACACAGTGACACACACACACAGTGACACACACACAGTGACACAGTGACACACACACAGTGACACACACACACACAGTGACACACACACACNGTGACACACACACAGTGACACACACAGTGACACACACACGCATTGACAGAGAGAGCGCCCGAGAGAGATAAAGAGAGATAGTGAAATCGTCACGTTTTTACGAAGTAATCACGTTTACTGCCCTCCGTGTGAGGATTGGAGGTTTGTGGGGAGGAACGTGGCGAGGGAGGGGAGAGAGAGGAGGGAGGGAGAGGGAGGTGGGGAGGGAGGTGGGAGGGAGGTGGGGAGGTGGGGAGGGAGGGGAGAGAGAGTAGGGAGGGAGGTGGGGGAGGTGGGGAGGGATGGGGAGAGAGAGGAGGGAGGGGAGGGAGGTGGGGAGGGATGGGGAGGGAGGAGGGAGGGAGGGAGGTGGGAGGGAGGGGAGAGAGAGGAGGGAGGGAGGTGGGAGGAGGGAGGTGGGGAGGGAGGGAGAGAGGGAGGGGGGGAGGGAGGTGGGGAGGGAGGTGGGAGGGATGGGGAGAGAGAGGAGGGAGGGAGGGGGAGAGAGAGGAGGGAGGGAGGGAGGTGGGGAGGGAGGTGGGGAGGGAGGGGGAGAGANGGAGGGAGGGAGGGAGGTGGGGAGGGAGGTGGGGAGGGAGGGGGAGAGAGAGGAGGGAGGGAGGTGGGGAGGGAGGGGGAGGAGGGAGGGAGGGAGGGGGGGAGGGAGGTGGGAGGGAGGGGGAGGGAGGGGGGAGGGAGGGAGGTGGGGAGGGAGGGGGAGAGAGAGGAGGGAGGAAGGGAGGTGGGGAGGGAGGTGGGGAGGGAGGGGGAGAGAGAGGAGGGAGGGAGGAGGTGGGGAGGGAGGTGGGGAGGAGGGGGAGAGAGAGGAGGGAGGAAGGGAGGTGGGAGGGAGGTGGGGAGGGAGGGGAGAGAGAGGAGGGAGGGAGGAGGTGGGGAGGGAGGTGGGGAGGGAGGGGGAGAGGAGGGAGGGAGGTGGGGAGGGAGGGGAGAGAGAGGAGGAGGGAGGGAGGTGGGGAGGGAGGTGGGGAGGGAGGGGAGAGAGAGGAGGGAGGGAGGGGGGGAGGTGGGGAGGGAGGTGGGGGGAGGGGGGGGAGAGGAGGGAGGGAGGGGGGAGGTGGGGAGGGAGGTGGGGAGGGAGGGGGGAGAGAGGAGGGGAGGGAGGGGAGGTGGGGAGGGAGGTGGGGAGGGAGGGGGAGGGGGAGGAGGGAGGAGGGAGGGGAGGAGGTGGGGGAGGTGGGGAGGGAGGTGGGGAGGGAGGGGGGAGAGGAGGGGAGGGAGAGGAGGGAGGGAGGGAGGTGGGGAGGGATGGGGAGAGGTGGAGGGAGGTGGGGGAGTTGGGGAGGGAGGGAGGGAGGTGGGGAGGGAGGGGAGAGAGAGTAGGGAGGGAGGTGGGGGAGGTGGGGAGGGAGGTGGGGAGGGAGGTGGGGAGGGAGGGAGGTGGGGGAGGTGGGGAGGGAGGTGGGGAGGGGGGAGGGAGGGGGAGAGGTGGGGAGGTGGGGGAGAGAAGGAGGGAGGGAGGTGGGGGGAGAGAAGGAGGGAGGGGAGGTGGGGAGGGAGGAGTATGGAGGTGGGGGGAGGGGAGGTGGGGAGGGAGGGGAGGGAGGAGGTGGGGAGGAGGAGTATGGAGGTGGGGAGGGAGGGGGAGGTGGGGAGGGAGGGGAGGTGGGAGGGAGGGTGGGAGGGAGGGGAGGTGGGGGGGAGGGGAGGTGGGGAGGGAGGGGGAGGGGGGAGGTGGGGAGGGAGGGGAGGTGGGGGGGGAGGGGGTCTTCGCGTTGAAAGAGCCCCACGGTGTAAATCGAGCGGGTGGAGTCAATGTGCCGTGCGGGCGACGAGTCGATGCCATCAGACTCGCAACCTCGACGGACGATTTCATTACGTGGGGTGGTGTGGGTGGTGTGGGTGGTGTGGGGTGGGGGTGGTGTGGGGTGGGGTGGTGTGGGGTGGTGTGGGGTGGGGTGGGGTGGGGTGGTGTGGGGTGGGGTGGTGTGGGTGGGGTGGTGTGGGGTGGGGTGGGGTGGTGTGGGGTGTGGGTGTGGGGTGGTGTTGTGTGGGGTGGGGTGGGGTGGGGTGGGGTGGTGTGGTGTGGGTGGTGTGGGTGGTGTGGGTGGGGTGGTGTGGGGTGGGTGGTGTGGGGTGTGGGGTGGGGGTGGTGTGTGTGGGTGGGGTGTGGGGTGGTGTGGGGTGGTGTGGGGTGGTGTTGTGTGGGGTGGGTGGTGGTGTGGGTGGTGTGGGTGGTGTTGTGTGGGGTGGGGTGGGTGGTGTGGGTGGGGTGGGTGGTGTGGGTGGTGTGGGGTGGTGTGGGGTGGTGTGGGGTGGTGTTGTGTGGGTGGGGTGGGTGGTGTGGGGTGGGTGGTGTGGTGTGGGGTGGTGGTGTGGGGTGTGGGGGGTGGGGTGGTGTGGGGTGGGGGGGTGGTGTGGGGTGGGGTGGTGTGGGGTGTGGGGGGTGGGTGGTGTGGGTGTGGGGGGTGGTGTGGGTGGTGTTGTGTGGGGTGGTGTGGGGGTGGTGTGGGGTGGTGTGGGTGGTGTGGGGTGGTGTGGGGTGGGGTGGTGTGGGGTGTGGGGTGGGGTGGTGTCGGGTGGTGTGGGGGTGGTGTGGGTGTTTGTTGGAGCGGTGTAAGCCTTTGACACGTCACGTGGCGGCCTCCAAGTGCACCTAGCCTGGCACAGGCGCCGTGATGATGCCACCGCCGTTCAGTGGCCCGGGTATTGCCATTGCTGTGGGCGAGTCTATGGGTCTCCCTCCCTCCTAGGTCGACTCAGCATCAAATAATTACCTTGTAAACATGACCACGAGCTGGGAGAGACAAAGGCGGCCGGGCGTGGTGTCGATCACCCACCCTCTCGTGTACCCACAGTGCCGGTAGCCTCCATAGGCGCTGCTACTCGCTTGCAGCACTTGCTATGTTTGATTGTTCTATTTCATTTCGATTTAAAGCTTTCGTGACTGCAGGATTCATCTTCTTGGTTCTTTCGGTAAAGTCATCACGTAGAAGGGAAATAATAAAATAATAAAAATAAAACATAATAAAAGAACAGGACCCTGCGGGGTGGGCTGGTAGGAACGAATAACCAAAGAATATAAACATAATGTATTATTACACTTGTTTAGCCAGGAAAGCCTCACTGAGTGGTTTTGTAGGGTCCTGCCAAGTGTTTGCAGTAGGGGCGATGTTGCTACACGGACGGACGGACGATATAATCTATTGTAGGCTGGTTCACTTCGTTCCTACCAGTAAAATAATTCTCACGACGTTTCGGCCACAACGCAAGCAGCCGTCCTCAGGTGAAGAACAGTGTCTGTCGGGGAGACAGCGTCTGAATGGAACACCGCCAGGCTTGGCAGCGTCTATTTAAGCTGCTGGGTTGGAGTGGGATGGGCGCCTTGACAAAATAATCTGCATATCAAGAGGAATTTAGCATATTTATGGGAAATGCAGGTATGTGATTAGTACTACTTGTGGAATGCGTAGGAGGTGGCGGGGGTTTCAAAGTCATATAATGCCCGTGCATTTGTAATACCGTTGACGACTCTTGACGCCGGAGTTGGAGGCACACGGGTTTATTTCACAGCACAACAGTGGGCATATAACACTCGAAGGGTATCGGCCCCCTCACCCGGCTAGCTGGGAATACACGCGCTAGCTACCCTAGCCTGCCTCTTAGTCCTCCTCTAACGGGCTCGGGGAGGCTATCTGGCCCGACACTGGTAAGTCGGGCTCACGGTACCCGGAGTCCCAGACCTGCTCTGACAAGAGCACCGGCTCTGGCTCTCGGAACCACGCCGCTGGCTCGATCCCGTTCGGCCCTGATAAGGACGGCGAACTAGGGGAGTCCAGGGCTTCTAGCTAAGATGTCTTCAGTCTTCTCGTTAGCTTAACATTATCCCCCGAGCACCTCTGACACATCCCCTTTTATACTCAACCCCCGCTGAGGGGTGGGGCCCCGGGCTGCCCGGTGCGGACGTCGTTGAGAGCACCCCCGCCCCGTGCACTCACGTAGCCCCGCCCACTGTGTTTGTTTCCCATAAGCTGCCATGCATAACGGCTCTCTCTCTAACACCCCTACACATGATGCAGGATTAGCAGCAGCAAAGGAGGGGATAGGGGTAGCATTAATAAAGGGAAGGAATGTTCATAGTATGTAGGCGCTGCTACTCGCTAGCAGCACTTTCCCCCCAAACAATGTTACAGGCTACACGGGGGATCTTTACCTTGGTGGGTGAATGGTGTTTGTCTGCTATCTGGAGCGAGCCGCTGGGGGTAGTGAGCCTCCACTAGGTCGACTCAGCATCAAATAATTACCTGTAAACATCGCCACGAGGTGGGAGAGACAAAGGCGGCCGGGCGTGGTGACAGAGAGACGGAGACTCACACAGAGAGACCCATAGACTCATCACACAGAGACCCACAGACTCACCACACAAAGACCCATCGACTCACCACACAGAGACCCATAGACTCATCACACAGAAACCCACAGACTCACCACACAGAGACCCACGGACTCACCACACAGAGACCCATAGACTCATCACACAGAGACCCATAGACTCACCACACAGAGACCCATAGACTCATCACACAGAGACCACAGACTCACCACACAGAGACCCATCGACTCACCACACAGAGACCCATAGACTCATCACACAGAGACCCATAGACTCACCACACAGAGACACACGGACTCATCACACAGAGACCCATAGACTCACACAGAAACCCACAGACTCACCACACAGAGACCACGGACTCACCACACAGAGACCCATAGACTCATCACACAGAGACCCATAGACTCACCACACAGAAACCCATAGACTCATCACACAGAGACCCATCGACTCACCACACAGAGACCCATAGACTCATCACACAGAAACCCACAGACTCACCACACAGAGACCCACGGACTCACCACACAGAGACCCATAGACTCATCACACAGAGATCCATAGACTCACCAAACAGAGACCCATAGACTCATCACACAGAGACCCACAGACTCACCACACAGAGACCCATCGACTCACCACACAGAGACCCATAGACTCATCACACAGAGACCCATAGACTCACCACACAGAAACCCACAGACTCATCACACAGAGACCCATAGACTCACACAGAAACCCACAGACTCACCACACAGAGACCCACGGACTCACCACACAGAGACCCATAGACCCATCACACAGAGACCCATAGACTACACAGAGACCCACAGACTCACCACACAGAGACCCACGGACTCACACAGAGACCCATAGACCCATCACACAGAGACCCATAGACTCACCACACAGAAACCCACAGACTCATCACACAGAGACCCACAGACTCACCACACAGAGAACCACAGACTCATCACACAGAGACCCACAGACTCAACACAGAGACCCATAGACTCATCACACAGAGACCCATCGACTCACACAGAGACCCATAGACCCATCACACAGAGACCCATAGACTCACACAGAGACCCACAGACTCACCACACAGAGACCCACGGACTCACCACACAGAGACCCATAGACCCATCACACAGAGACCCATAGACTCACCACACAGAAACCCACAGACTCATAGACCCACAGACTCACCACAAGACCCACAGACTCATCACACAGACCCACAGACTCACCACACAGACCCATCGACTCACACAGAGACCCATAGACTCATCACACAGAGACCCATCGACTCACACAGAGACCCATCGACTCATCACACAGAGACCCACAGACTCACCACACAGAGACCCACAGACTCATCACACAGAGACCCACAGACTCATCACACAGAGACCCATCGACTCACCACACAGAGACCCATAGACTCATCACACAGAGACCCACAGACTCACCACACAGAGACCCACAGACTCACCACACAGAGACCCATCGACTCACCACACAGAGACCCATAGACTCATCACACAGAGACCCACAGACTCACCACACAGAGACCCACAGACTCATCACACAGAGACCCATCGACTCACCACACAGAGACCCATAGACTCATCACACAGAGACCCACAGACTCACCACACAGAGACCCATAGACTCATCATCGTGATCACACAGAGACCCATAGACTCACCACAGAGACCCATCGACTCACCACACAGAGACCCATAGACTCACACACAGAGACCCACAGACTCACACACAGAGACCCATCGACTCACACAGAGACCCACAGACTCACCACACAGAAACCCACAGACTCACCACACAGAGACCCACGGACTCACCACACAGAAACCCATAGACTCATCACACAGAGACCCATAGACTCACCACACAGAGACCCACGGACTCACCACACAGAGACCCATAGACTCACCACACAGAGACCCAGACTCACCACACAGAGACCCATAGACTCATCACACAGAGACCCAATAGAACCAGACTCACCACACAGAGACCCATAGACTCACACACATAGACTCACCACACAGAGACCCATAGACTCACACACAGAGACAAGACTCACACAGAAACCCACAGACTCACCACACAGAGACCCATAGACTCACCACACAGAGACCCATAGACACAGAGACCCACAGACTCACCACACAGAGACCCATAGACTCACCACACAGAGACTCACCACACAGAGACCCATAGACTCATCACACAGAGACCCATAGACTCACCACACAGAGACCCATAGACTCACCACACAGAACCCACAGACTCACACACAGAGACCCAACTCACCACACAGAGACCCACAGACTCACACACAGAGACCAAGACTCACCACAGGACCCATCACCACACAGAGACCCACAGACTCACCACACAGAGACCCATAGACTCATCACACAGAGACCCATAGACTCACACAGAGACCCAGAGACCACACAGAGAACTCACCACACAGAGACCCATAGACTCACCACA
>WFAB01002366.1:0-42725 GCA_018977245.1 Lethenteron camtschaticum | reverse complement strand
TGGAAACTCTCCACTCTCTGCACAACTGCCTCATCGCCAATTGGGAGCTGTGGGGGTGGAGTGTCTGATGGTACAAAATACCCAGGCAGGTGCTTAGTTTTGGTGGGGCTGATGGTAAGGCCCCACACCTCTTAGTGGCACGCTCCAGTCTCAGCAACAGCACCTCCAACTCCTCCTCTCAGTGAGCAGCAATTACCAGATCATTGGTATACATAACGTGGTTGACCAACAGGGAGCCATCCCTTGACCGCACCCGGGCATCGATCAGCATCCCAATGTATCTGTACCAGATGGAAATTCGCCCGGTACAGCCATCAAGGCTTCACTAACTACGTGGTCAAAAAAGATTTTAAATAATGTAGGAACCAGAGGACATCCCTGTCGCATCCCAAGGTGAACAGGAAATGGCTCCGACTCCCGGCCACGTAGTTTTACCCGGGCCCACTCAACATCATGAAGGTCCTTAATGATCGTGAGCAGAGGGTCAGGGACTCCGAAAGCACGAAGAACAACCCAGAGCCCAGGCCTACTGATGGTATCATAGGGCTTCACCAGATCAATAAAGCAGACATGTAGGTCTTGATGGAATTCTCTACACCTCTGCTGTAGCAGACGGACAGAAAAAATGGCGTCTGTGCACACTGAGGAGTAAATAATCCTTGCCCAGACCTTGCCCGGCAATCTGAGGAGTGAGATGCCCCTGTAGTTGTTACAGTCTGTGCAGTCCCCCTTCTTAAAGAGGGGGACCACCAGGGCATCCTTCCAGTCCTGCGGAACCCGTCCAGTGGTCCAGACTGTCGTTATGATGTCATATAGGGCAGTCTGTGCACAAACGCCACCCTCCCTCAGCATTTCGCTTGGGAGATCATCTCTGCCCGGTGCCTTTCCTGGTCTCAGACTCCAGATCGCCTTCAGGACTTCCTCAACAGCTGGCACCTCAGCTAGCCACTCACAGGGGGTGACTTCTTCTTCCGAGGCCTCAGCAGGATCATCCCCAGTTTGTCCCGCGATGTTTTCCATGCCAAGGCATTTCCCCTTTCCCAGGACTTCACAGAAATGCTCAGCAAATCTGCAAATCTGTTCCTCAGGGTCGGAGATTGGATCACCGTTTTTTCCCCTAATGATGGTAATAGGTGTGGTGCTGCAGGTTACTTTTTGATGGAGTTTAACACGTAGGCTTTCATGACCAATATCATCCGTAATAGAGATTTGTTTTGGGTTAGATCGCGTAAATAGATACACTGATACGCATTTATAAATCATCTCAACTTGCAAAACCCATCCATCCAGTTCACCATGGAAGTGGAAGCTGACATAACGTTACCATTTCTAGATATTCTGCTCGGACGGGGTAGAAATGGTAAAATAACATACTGACGCCTATCTGAATGCAGTCACACCATCACACCGCACAGAATACTGCTCTTATCAAAACACTCATTCATTGAGCTAAAAAAGTATCAGATGGTGACAGTCTGAGAAGTGAAATTCAATATGTTAAGGAAGCGCTGCAAATGAACGGCTACAATGATGCACAAATCAACAAAGCATTGAATATCAAAACCAAATCAAATAACAAGAGCATTAAAACTGCACAAGTAATTCAAACAATCAAAATACCGTACATTGCGGGAGTAACTGATAAACTAGCCAGATGTTTGGAAAAACAAAACATCCGAGTCATTTGTATCTGGTACAAAAGATGTATTACCGAAGCTATCAACAGAAGGTGTGTTCAGGATCAACTGCACGTGTGGTAAATGTTATGTTGGGCAAACAGGACGAATGATCAGCACGAGACTAAAAGAACATCAGAGATATATTAAATTCTCCCAAATGCAACGGTCAGCAGTAGCAGAACATGCGTGTCAACCAGGACACTCAATTGATTTTGATGTTTAAGTGTTGTGCAAAACTAGCTACTACTGGCCAAGAATATGAGAGAATCTATAGAAATTTATAGAATTAAAAAAACTTTAACCATTCGGATAGCTACCGTATTAGTGCTGCGTGGAAGCGAATAATCAAAGAAATACATATTTAAATGCATTCCTACAAAGATCAGCGTACTTCAAAAGGGATTACCATTGGTAGGGCTATTTTAATAAACACAATAGACAGGAAGGACAAGATCAAAGGGCTCGCATAATGCACATGCATAATATACATTACCTCACAGAGGTCGCAAACGGGTTTTGATTCCTTACCCGTACCCGTATCCGGCCGCACCAGGGTTGCAAACGGGTACCTGTACCCGGCCGTACCCGTACCCTACCCGTACCAGGCCGGGTACGGGTAGGGTACGGGTATCGGGTACCTGATTGCGACCTCTGGGATGAAGCCATGTTGCAGGCGCGGGTGGGTTGATTCTAGGAACTTGAATTTTGAGAAGAGACAAGACGTTGGGAAATGAGTGACAGTTACTCACCAGTGACTCACAGTCTACCCTTACCCGTACCCGGCCGCACCAGGGTCGCAAACGGGGTACGGGTAGCCGGGTATCGGGTAGGGTACGGGTATCGGGTACCCGGTTGCGACCTCTGTTACCTCAGTAATGCCCCCCCCCCCACCCACATTGTGCAAGAGCGCAGAAGGGTGGTCAACACATCTACGCCTCTATATAAGGAACGAAACAGTAAGACTTCTCCACAAATCTGGCTGTCGCCTGATGAAGCTCGTTGTAATTACTGGCGAAACGTCATACTCAGATTGTTAATGTTGTGGCTTGGCTCTCCAACACACCGGTGTGCTGTACTAGTGACGAATTGGCATGTTCTGTTTACGTGACAGCCATTACTAGTTGGCTGTGTCGGGTGGTGGCTGGTTTTAACAACACAATTTTTGATGAAGTTAAATAGTGATTTGTGATTGTGGACGATTGAGGCAGACTCCATCTCCTCAGCAACCCGCGACCACCCTTCCTTGCAGCACCTCACGGCTCTCCGAACCTCCGAGCGAAGGCTGCGGTAAGCCTCCTCATTCTCCGACGTGGGATACTGAAGCCGATGAGAGTGGGCCTGTCGCTTTTTCTCAGCCAGCTTGAACACCTGCTCTGTCAGCCAGGGTCTTTGGGGGGTCTGGACCGCTTACCCAAAGCAACCATTGCAGCTGCAAGAGCCACAGTCCTAAACCTCGCCCATTTCCCCTCGAGATCTGGAGGAGTGGGGGACGATGCTAACCCCAGCCGCAGGCGATGATTAAATTCTCACTTACAACTTTCATCAGCTTTCTGAGACCAGGCCACCTTGGGTGTGAATGGGGTCCTGGGTTTTGCACCCACCACCGGAGTGAAAGAATGGCAGGCGCATCTTACAGATGACTAGTCAATGGTCAATGGGCAGATCAACTCCACGGTAGGTCCCGGTGTCAAGGACATGGGCCCGCATCCACTGTTCCGTCACTATGTAGTCCAGCAGATGTTCTTGCTTGGACCCGGCATGCATCCATGATGCTGTGTGGATGCATCGATGCCGGAACAGCGTGTTGGTAATTACAAGCCCATGGGTTGCACACAAATCTAGCAGCCTCCTACCGTTGTTATTGAGCTGATCTGGCCCATGTCTTCCAATCACTCTAGACCAGGTGCCAGCATCATGACCAACTCGGGCATTGAAGTCACCCAACAAGATGACTCAGTCCCAAGGGGCCACTTTAGCCAACACCTGTGACAGGTCATAGAAGGCATCTGACTCATTGGCTTTGCCTGCATCCCTCCACGGACGTTTGTCTTCGGTTGGGACATAAGTAACCTTGACCACCACTCCTCGCCTCTGGTTGATGGGAAGGTGAGCCCAAAGTAGCCTGGGGCTTGCAGCTTCCCACACCTCACCGCCACGCTCCCATGCCCTCTTCATTATTTTGTTCAGAAGAGCCACTCCCTATTGTTTGGCAGTCTCCTGCCCTGAGTAAAGGACTCATGGTAGCAGGATTCAGAGCCGGTCCACCGGACCTCCTGAATACCAGAGATACAGGTGGTACCGGTCCAGCTCCCAACAGAGGATTAGCAGCCTCTCCTCCGCAGTGAGCGTTCGAACATTCCACATGGCCACCCGCAGTGTTTTTTTGTTGTTTCTGGAGGAGCCCCGAGGGTAAACATTCATAGATGCCTGTCCCCCCGGGGCCTCCGGCACAAGCTTATTAATTCAATATTTTATGTGGTTTTGTGTAATTCAAGGTGGAGCGGTTACCAGCCCCTCACACCCGTCCAGAGCCCCCATGTAGCCGCTGTGGTGGTTACAAACCCCATGAGGGGAATGGTCAATCTAAATTGGCCCTCGCCCCACGGCACTGCCCATCACAGGGTTGCCGTCCGGCACCACGAGGTAGGGAGTTGTTTTCTACAGGCTCATAGAGACCCGCATAAATATAGAGACCCACAGAAACCCACTGCGAGCCCAGAAAGATCCACTCATTTAGCCCCATAATTTAACTCAACAACTTTTTTTACTTTAGCCAGTAAAGCCGACTGAGCTATGTACCTTCTTTTTCAGAAGCGCCCACCTGGCTCTCACAAGCGATAGCTCAACGAAGCCATCGTCTTATCATCACGTGGAAATCTATAGCAGCCAAATAGTCAAAATGCATGACGTTAATGAGGAAATAAAAACAGAGGACCCGTAGAAAAATCCACACCACCACGGGCAAAGGAGACACGCAAACTCCAAATATACAGCAGCAGCAGGCGTCTTCAGGGTCGGGATCGTACCCACGACCTCCAGCGTAGCAGGTGAGGTAGTTAACATCTCCTATCCATTGTGATGATGATGATGAGAGATGCAAACTCCAAATATACAGCAGCAGTAACAGGCGTCTTCAGGGTCGGGATCGTACCCACGATCTCCTGCGTACCAGGTAAGGTAGTTAACATCTCCTATCCACTGTGATGATGATGATGAGAGATGCAAACTCCAAATCTACAGCAGCAGTAACAGGCGTCTTCAGGGTCGGGATCGAACCCACGACCTCCTGCGTACCAGGTGAGGTAGTTAACATCTCCTATCCACTGTGATGATGATGATGAGAGATGCAAACTCCAAATCTACAGCAGCAGTAACAGGCGTCTGGACTTTTGCAGCTGTTTCAGACTAATTTCAGGGTGCTGATTCCAAATCTGATCTCAGATTTGCTCTGTCACATCTAATTTTTATGCTATCGGCATACCCCATTTTCATTGATTTTACCCGAAATTAACTCTGTCACTTATGATTGCAAGTTGTTGCGAGTCAGTGACTGCTTTAGTGTTAAAATATGGTGCTGTATTTTTAGGATAGTGTGTTTATAATATAATTTTATGTAGATATCCACATTTATTTAATATTTTTCTTCTGCAGTTTTTATTGAAAATGCAATATTTGATATCTCAAAAACCTGATGTGATAGACAAAAACTGATGCCAGATTTGGAATCAGCACCCCAAAATTACCTTAAAACCGTTGAAATACCTTATGCCAGACAAAGTGTGTTGACCAGTGAAAGTCAGACAAATATTTGTGTTTTACAAGGGCAGGCCTCCTCCTACTCGCTCTCAAGGCCTTAGGGAGACATTCACTTTCACACAATTCGTGGTCGGGCTTTTGTGTACTTGGGGATTTTAATTTAAATCTTTCATATTATTGGTTCTTTCGGTAAAGTCGCGTAGAAGGAAAACAATAAAATGATAAAAATAGTAAACAATCAAAATCTCGCGACGTTTCGACTTTACCGAGAGAACCAAGAATACTTGGGGATTGTTAACAAATTTCATTTCACACACTCTTAACACTCTCACACCCACCCACACTCTCACACCCACACACACTCTCACACACACTCACACCCACACACATTCACACACAGACACACACTATCACACCCAACCACACACTCTCACACCCACCCACACTCTCACACCCACACACACTCTCACACCCACCCACACTCTCACACCCACACACACTCTCACACCCACCCACACTCACACACAGACACACTCTCTCACACCCACACACTCTCACACCCACCCACACTCTCACACCCACACTCACCCACTCATCCACCCACACTCACACCCACCCACACTTACACCCACCCACACACTCACCCACACACTCTCACACTCACACTCTCACACACACCCACCCACACTCACACACTCTCACACCCACCCACGTCCGCCATTGTCCACGCGGCGTGTTTGCTGCAACACAACACGTGGGGGTGTTGAGGGGTGTTGCTGCATAGCGGCGAGAAATGCCTACATCTTACTACAACAACTAGTGTTGTTGTTGTGATACTCACAGGGTGGTGGTGGTTGTAATAAGAGTTGTGGTAGTAAAAAAGAGTTGTGGTGGTAATAAGAGTGGTAGTAGTAGTCGTGATAAGAGTGCTAGTAATACTCACAAGGTAGTAGTAGTGGTGGTAGTAGTTGTGGTAGTTGTTGTTGTTGCTGGGCGATGTCCCAGCGCCTCTTCCCACCAAGGCGACCTCCTCGCGCGCTGAAGCCCCGCCCACAGCAGGCGCGAGCCGCTCCCTGATTGGCTGCCGGCGCTGACGCGTCACCCCGCAGCCCCCTCGCTTCTAATTGGTGGATTGAAACCCCACCGCGTGGAAACTTCCGCTTTGATAATCGAAGGGGTTTCCCCCTTTCTGGCCACAATAAAACCCTCGTGTGTTTAAGACGTTAAAACACCAAACTGAAACCTTTGCAAGGAATCATGTCTGTATTTACCACACAAAGACAAAGATCCCCCGTGTAGCCTTAACAGACTGTAGGGGCAAGTGCTGTTAGCGAGCACCTATGAAGGCCGGAACGGTACACGAGGGGGTGGGTGGCCAGCACCACGCCCGACCGCCTTTGTCTCCCTAGTGGCGATGTTTACACACCGCACCAGGTACTAATTTAAGGCTGAGTCGACCTAGGTGAGGCCCAGGACCGGTTCAGATAATCGTCACCGGTGTTGGCCGTGAGCGGGAATCGAACCCGGGTCGCCAGGTTCATAGCGCAGCGCGCTAACCGCTACACCACCGCTCCCCACACACACACACTTGTGAACATGCAAACAAAAAAACACGTGCTCTGACGGAGTGTGCATTGTCCTTGAAACTGATTGGTCCACACCAGAGACGGCTTTCTTTTGAGCCTCGTCTCAAACGGTGCTAGACCAGAGGACGCCAAAAGGCGAACACGCTTCAGTTTTCTGAAAGTTGACTGCTGTGCCCGGCTGGTGGTCGCATCGAAAAATATGCCAAAACATTTGTTTTTTTCAGCAAACTATAACGTTCAAAAGCAAAGTATAATGTGTCCAGCAATCGCCTTACATTAGGAGCCATAAATGACGTCACGCGGTTTTGGACAATTTTTTACCCCCCCCCCCCTCGTCACACGGCGTCACAAAAAGTCAGACCTCCCTTCAAATATGACATCACAAAAATAAAACACGCTTCAAATCGCTTTCAACTATTGTCATTGTAGTGCGTATTTAATGCGGCGCTGCATTCTGATGCTGTAGGAGAACACATTTATTAAAAAGTCTATTTAATTAAGTAGAACGTGTTGTCTATATTTAATTAATGTTGCACATTTTGACGTGACGTCACATTTCTCACCCCCCCCCCTCGTCACACATCCTCACAAATGTCTGACACCCCCCTACCCCCCTAGGTGCGTGACGTCATTTATGGACGGCCCCTTATTTCAAATCTCAAGATTTTATTCAAACGTGACACACACAGTTGACTTGAGCTGCAGCACAGTCAGAAACTCAGCCTTCCACAGCCAGCGCTGCCAATGAGTTTATGATGCTCCACAGCAGAGGTCGCAACCTGGTACCCGATACCCGTACCCTACCCGATACCCGTACCCTACCCGATACCCGGCTACCCGTACCCGGCTGGCTACGGGTACCTGTTTGCGACCCTGGTGCGGGTACGGGTAGGCCGTGAGTCACTGGTGAGTAACCGTTTGTCACTCATTTCGGGTAGGGAATGGGTACCCGTACCCGGCCGGGTACGGGTATCCATTTGCGACCCTGGTGCGGCCGGGTACGGGTAAGGAATCAAAACCCGTTTGCGACCTCTGCTCCACAGCGGGGACGTCCAACAGCCGGTGTAGAACTCGCAACCTGAAATCCGCGCACCAGAAGGGTGACGACAACTCTCGTCAAAGCCTTCAAATGTAGCGCTTCTCAGTCACGTGATTCGGCCGTGAAGAGCTCTCCCATATTCTTTGGGTCTTTTGGTAAAGTCACGTAGATAGGTTAAAAAAACTACGACGTTTTGATCGCAACGCCTGATGATGATCGCTTGTGTTGCGATCGAAACGTCGTCGTTTTTTGTCTTCTTTCTTACCGATCTACGTGACTTTTACCGAAAGATTCTAGATTTGAAGGACCCAAAGAATGTGAATTCCTCCAGTCAGAAACTTTAAGTCGAGTTCTCCCATCTCAATTCGCTGCCTCCGCCGTTCCCTTTCAATGGCTGCCTGGTTCTGGACAAGCAAGCCACGTGCATGCCGGGGAACGGAGAGACAGCCCCTCCTCCATCCCAGAGAGTCGTCCGTCAAGGTCGATGGCGTGCCGAGTCTTCCGCGCAGCCATTGCGTGATCTCTCTTCCTTCGCTGCGATTCTCTTAGCCTCGTCAGTTTAATCATTATCCTAATCGACCAGGTTACACTCAAAACCCAATAGCTTTTAGCTCCGGGGCCTGATGATATCGTCAGGAGATCATTAGAGTTGTTGGTTAATTGGTTTGTGATTGGCGGGTTAGAATCATGTAAGATTAATATATTTAGTGGTTGGTGAAAATAGGCCTTCTTTAATTCTATTCAGGTGAATTGTGTTAGTTAAAGCTGTGGGTTTGATGGAATTATTATGAGCGTGAAGTCGCCATTGACTAACAGGGCTAATGAATGAGGAATTAGTAACACACGTTGCTTGAAGATACGGTTGACGTTACAATGTTCTCATACATGTTTAATCTAAATTACTTTTGTCATTAATTTTTGTTGTATTATTTAATAACATTCATTAAAATAGCTCGTTAGGTTGCTTGATTTCCACTTGTCTATCAATTCCCCTGGGACCCGCTGCCCTTCTAAGGGCCGGGACCGAGTGGGCCAGTGGTGAGACCCTGGGAACCCCCAGATCGCGACGTCCTTGTAAGGGAGAGGGCCAGTGGTCGAGACCCGCACCTTGGCTGGGTCGGGTCAGTGTAGCCTCCCCTAGGTGGCCGTTAGCCGGAGGCGAGAGAGAGAGCCCGTGGCGCCAGTGATAGGCCATGCTAGTCCAGGGGTCGTACCTCCCCAGGTAGCGGGTGAAGGGGCCGTTACCCCTTTGTGTTAGGGACCGTTACTATTGCCGTTACGTGTTGCCTTCACACGCCGTCTCCACTCTCCTTGAACCCACTACACATGCAGCGTTTGTTCAATGTCTCGTGTGGTCACTGTGATAATAAACTTGCTTGGCTTGGATTCCCAGACAATTCGGAATGGCTCTTTGGTTCTTTTGGTAAAGAAATTAAATAATAATAGAATACGACGTTTCAATTGCAACACAAGCAACCATCATCAGATACAAATGAATTAGAACATAGTAAACTTGGAAATATAATACAGGAAGGAACAATGTTCCACACTGCCCACCAGGGATTATTTAGCTGTCTATCTGTCTGTCTGTCGTGCATAAATAAATATATAATACACACAGCTCTTTGATTGGTGGAGACCTACTGCCGGGTACGGAGAGGGGAGGGGCCTAAGGGAGGAGGGAGTCAGGAGAGGGGCCTGTGGGGGGGATCAGAGGAGGGGCCTAAGGATATGGGGGGGGGGTCAGGGGAGGTGCTTAAGCAAGGGGGAGGGGCCAATAGTTAAGGGGGCTGGCTACCTGGCTACCTCAAGCCACGTGATCTTGTACACAGGTAGGAACAACAGGTTGCACACTTGCCCACCAGGGATTATTTGTCTGTCTGTTGTGCACGAATGCGCTGTCCAACCAAGTTCCTACCTGCCTACTCCGAAGGAACGTGTTGCAATACAACACAGAGAGTCAGCCAGCAAAACAATCAACACCCCACCTGGTTGATTACGTTCTTCCAAAGATTGCTAAATTTGAGAGACAAAACACACAGACACACAAGCAGATAGACACACAACACAGACACAGAGAGAGACACAACACAGACACACAGAGAGAGACACACAGACACACAATGTTACTATGTTCTCATATATATTTTGCTGACAGTTTCACCTGAAGTCAGAAGCTTGTGTTGCCTTCGAAACGTCGGGATTTTTATTCTTTTATTTTTATTAATTTAAATTTCATTTTTTACCTAAGTGACTTTACCGAAAAAAATAAGAGTATGAATCCTTGCAGTCACGAAAGCTTCAAATCTAGAATCCCCTAAAATTATTTCTCACGCGACAGAGAGGGAAAAAAACCCGCCACTTTTTAGAAACAAAAGCACAAAGCGGTCCACACACAGCCCAAAAATCACCCATCCACCGCCGTGTAGCGAGTAGCAGCAGCTATGAAGGCTACCGGCACTTATAAATGTAATAACTCACAAATGTGTTTTACACACGGAAACTTTGCGTAACATTCCAATTCAAATAAAGGTTACAGAACAGTCTTTAACATAACTTCTTCACTTCAAGTCTGGCATCAAACACCTTCAAATCACCGCACTCGTGTTAACGCTTTCCCATGCCACCATTGCATTGTGTCCCACAGAGTTGTAAGTGTAATAACTCACAAATATATATTCGCCTTAAAATCACCGCAATCTTTGACCCTTCCACCCATTGCATTGTGTCCCACAGAGTTGTACATGTAATAACTCACAAATATATATTCGCCTTAAAATCACCGCAATCTTTGACCCTTCCACCCATTGCACTGTGTCCCACAGAGTTGTAAATGTAATAACTCACAAATGTATAAATTGTTAACAAATAAACTTTGCGTACCATCCTGGTTAAAGTACAAATTAAAGAACAGCCTTAAACTTCACTTCTTCACTTTCAAAGTCTGACATCGTACGCCTTCAAATCACCACACTCTGATCGTTATCAATGAACCCTTTCACATTCCGGAAACCAAAAAATAAGCTGATCTATGGGTGGAGGGCGGTGGCCGAGTTAAATTGCCCTCCCCGTGCCTCTCACCGCTTGCCAGCGACCGGCCTATGTCTCGCAACGGGAGAGGGAGGAGGGGTTAATCAACTAACTGGCCCCAACGGTCGGAATCCCGGGCGGTCGTTTCTCTCTCTTCCTTCCCACGGCCGTCCGCCTAAGCCATGATGGCCCGGAGCGCCCTTCTCACGGCCACGCGGCACACGGGACACTCGCTCAGGGAGAGGGCGCAGTGGCCGCACGTCACCACGTGTCTGCACGGCGTGAAGATGATGGACACCTCGTGCTCCATGCACACTTTGCAGGACAGCCGCTCTTCCAGCTTGTCCAGAAGCTCCTCGACCGATGGCGATGCTGTGGACAAAGTGCGCGCACAGACACACACGCACACACACAGAGACACACACGCACGCACAGACGGAAGCACACACACACAGACACGCAAGCACACACACACAGACACACACGCACACACACAGAGACACAGAGACACACACGCACGCACAGACGCAAGCACACACACACAGACACACACACTTTCAGCGGTTTCAAAAATGATCATCAGACTGCTTACATATGGGGCGCAAAGGTGGCGAGATGCTGACCACCTCGTCTGGTATACATGAGGTCGTGGGTTCAATCGTGACCCTGATGCGACGCCTGTTGAAGTATATTTAGAGCCTGCGTCTCCCTCTCCCTCGTCATCACCGTGGCTATGAGATGTTAACCACCTCGCCTCGTATACATGAGGTCGTGACCCTCACCTGGTTCAGACTCTCACCTGTATCAGACCCTCACCTGTATCAGGTGAGGGTCTGATAAAGTGCGCAGGGATCCGTCGCCTTACCGTGCTCAATCTCCGCAGTTGTACTCTGCGGCGTCTGTCCCGGTAGTTGAGCCTCAAAACGAGAAATAAAATGAACATCTCGTCAGTAAGAATCATCGCCGGTGTCACACAGAGCCGACAAAATGGATAAAATACGCGAGCGACGACCGATCGCGTTCAAAACAATTGCAACTTTTTGCACCGTTACTCTGTGCTCAATTTGCAATTGGCATATCGGCAAACCAAACCAATCCGCGCTAATGACGGGGGCAGGGCAGCTGCAGACGGCTCAAAATCGTGGAGCATCCTTAAATATCTTTATCAAGTTACCATTTTCCGTGGATCTCCATGCCAAAAACCCAGATTATAGTTCTATATAGTTATAGAGTACGTTTAATCTGGCTGTCGCCTGATGAAGCTCGTTGTTGTAATTACTGGTGAAACGTCGTACTCAGATTCTAAATGTTGTTATACACTATACACTACTCCACTATACACTACTATATTTACAATAAGCATATTGGTAATAAAACCACATTATTTTTACCCCTGAATGATTAACAACATTTCAGCTGGCTGCAAGTGTCAGTCTTTCGGTAAAGTCACGTAGGTAAAAAATGAAAAAAAAATCTAAAATAAAAATAAAAAATAAATAAAAAATCACGACGTTTCGGAGGCAACACAAGTCTCCGTCATCAGGTGGGACCGTCACAGCCAGATTTGCTGCATTTTTATTTTATTTGTATTAATTTTAATTTCATTTTTTACCTACGTGACTTTACTGAAAGAACTAAGAGTATGAATCCTTGCAGTCACGAAAGCTTCAAATATAGAATTAAGTTTGAGTCTATTTGTGTTCAAGACCGGTGATAAACTCCATCAAGAGACAAGACCGGTCTCGTCTGTTCGACGACCGGGGCTGACCAAGGTCAACGTTAGATGATCTAGGCGCACACACGCAAACGCTTCAAAACAACAAATGCAACATTCAGTCGTATTTTCGTGTCCAATATCATCAATATCATCCATAAGAGGCTTTTTTTATGATGTCATCTGGAATCAACGGTATAAGTACAGGGTGATCCAGTTATGAATACCCCGCCAAATAGTATGGGGGTGGGGGAAATTATAGAGGAAATAACATTAAAGTACAATCTTGATTTGAATTACAGTAGACTCTGGGTTATACGCACGCGGTTTGTTCGATTTGCAGATGAACCGCGCACCTGAAATTTTGACGGAGATTAAAAACTCGTGGATATTCCCCTGAAGCCCAACTAATCTAAAAACAGTTGATACAACATTGGTAATTCTTGGAAATTTGTATTACAAGTCACGCGGTGCTTAAACCGAACAAATATGTTGCCCCGATTAATCCTAAATCCACGTGATCGTCTCTAAAGCACAGCAGTTGCAATGTCTTTACAACAGTGGGCAGAGTTTCATTGATTTTGTTGCCATGGCTTTTCTGTCAAAATGAGCCGACTCTTCTGCAGGAAAGTCTTAACACTGAACATGGTTATAGGCATAAAGCATTGAAGAATTGAGACTCATCCACAAGGGCGCAGTGGTGGCTAGGAGATGTTAACTACCTCGCCTGGTATGCAGGAGGTCATGGGCTCGATCCCGACCCTGACATCTGCTGCTGCCTATTTGGAGTTTGCGTGTCTCTCTCTCTCTCCCCCCATGGTCGCGTGGATTTTTCTCCGGGACCTCCGGTTTCTCCCCTCCACATGTAGAATGCAGGTCACGTGTGAGGGTAATCGACAAGTATAAATGTCCACGCGACGATGGTGAGCCCACTTCGTTGAGCTACGTCGCTGCTTTGCGTGACGGAGAGGCTCGGCATCTGAAACAAATAGCTATGCCACCGCAGCTCAGTTGGGCGCTCACCAGCTTCAGAATAACTGTTTAGCACGGGGTGCTTAGACAAGATGTTCACACTTATTTGGGACTATCGTTTTTAATTGAAAAAAATACGACCACGAATGTATGTCAATAGATTCAAAAATTTCGATTTAAAGCTTTCGTGACTGCAGGGATTCATCTTCTTGGTTCTTTCGGTAAAGTCAGAGTCTCATTCAGACTCTGTCTTCTCGACAGACCTGTTCTTCACCTGAGGACGGCTGCTTGCGTTGTGGCCGAAATGTCGTGAGAATAATTTTATTGTTTTATTTTTATTATTTTATTACTTCCCTTCTACGTGACTTTACCGAAAGAACCAAGAAGATTCAAAAGTCAAAGAGTCTCCACTTATTCGCCATCGTTGTCGAAACATGCCTGGAATCATCTCCAGTTGGTACCCAGAGCCCAGAGGCACATTTCTTAGTTGCAAATTCTCAGAAGCACCCTGCATGCGTTTTAGGAAGGACCCGCATCGCCCCAAACGAGCGATGTCAGGACGTCACCGGCGCCCTCTCTGGCGTCGCCCACCTTGAGAGCGCAGGCGGGGAAGTGCCTGGTGTGCTCCCGGACGGGGTCGTCTCCCGCCTTCCAGCGATGCATCATCCCGCCGCAGCGGAAACAGGCCACCAGGTCGTCGGGGCCCACGCGGTAGAGTCCGGCCCGCGCTAAGTCCGCGGGCCGCACGGGGGACGACTCGGGCCACCCCTCGGAGAAGGACAGCAGCCTGGCCGCTTCGGCGTGCATCTCCGAGGCCGACGAAGGCGGCGGTGGGATCCGGTCCGAGCGGGACACCGGGGGAGCGGGGCGTCTCGCCGCCAACGCCCTGCAAAAGGCCCGAGTCTCTATGACGCGCGACATCGACCGAGCGGAAAGGATACGGGGCAATTTTGGGGAGAAGAAATCGTTGTGCGAATGCTTTTGCAACGGACAAGTCGGCCCCGTGGGCTCTCTTGTGGAAGATCACTCGAGAAACGTCGAGCCTTCTCCTCCTTTCCGGCGTGAAAGAGACGGGTAGTTTAAACACCGGCGATGGGAAATGGCACGCCTCCTGTTGTCACTCTCGACAGCTCCTGAATACGGGAAGAAAAAGTTGGGCGGCAAGTGTCATTAAAAACGGACATCTTTTAGTGACTTGAAACTTTGGTTTAAACAATTCATCCATAACAGGTTTTGTGGGGTTAGATCGCGTAAATATATTAATGTTAAATCCGCCACCACCCGACACAGCCAACTAGTAAGGGTTGTCACGTAAACAGAACAACCTCTATTATGGATGATATTGGTCGCCAAAGCCTACGTGTTAAAAAGTTAAACAGTTCAGTCTGTCACTTCTGACAAACGTTTGCACAGCAATAAAAGGGCACACAAAGTCTGGATGGTCCTGTAGCAAACGGAGTTTTGAGGGTTATCTGGTGTGAGAAAAAACAACACTACCCATAGACTCAGCACCGCACCATAGACTCAACACTGTCCATAGACTCAACACTGTCCATAGACTCAACACTGCACCATAGACTCAACACTGCACCATAGACTCAACACTGCACCATAGACTCAACACTGCCCATAGACTCAACACTCCCCCATAGACTCAACACTGCCCCATAGACTCAACACTGCCCCATAGACTCAACACTGCCCATAGACTCAACACTGCCCCATAGACTCAACACTGCCCCATAGACTCAACACTGCCCCATAGACTCAACACTGCCCCATAGACTCAACACTGCCCATAGACTCAACACTGCCCATAGACTCAACACTGCCCATAGACTCAACACTGTCCATAGACTCAACACTGCACCATAGACTCAACACTGCCCATAGACTCAACACTGCCCATAGACTCAACACTGCCCATAGACTCAACACTGCCCATAGACTCAACACTGCACCATAGACTCAACACTGCACCATAGACTCAACACTGCCCATAGACTCAACACTGCCCATAGACTCAACACTGCCCATAGACTCAACACTGCCCATAGACTCAACACTGCCCATAGACTCAACACTGCCCATAGACTCAACACTGCCCATAGACTCAACACTGCACCATAGACTCAACACTGCCCATAGACTCAACACTGCCCCATAGACTCAACACTGCCCATAGACTCAACACTGCCCCATAGACTCAACACTGCCCCATAGACTCAACACTGCCCATAGACTCAACACTGCACCATAGACTCAACACTGCCCATAGACTCAACACTGCACCATAGACTCAACACTGCCCATAGACTCAACACTGCACCATAGACTCAACACTGCCCATAGACTCAACACTGCACCATAGACTAAACACTGCACCATAGACTCAACACTGTCCATAGACTCAACACTGTCCATAGACTCAACACTGTCCATAGACTCAACACTGCCCATAGACTCAACACTGTCCATAGACTCAACACTGTCCATAGACTATGGGGACCTCATTTGCCAGTAAAAATATGATAATTGGTTCTTTACCCTTCTATCTGGCAACAAAACTGACACCTTTTTTGCAAGGAGTCATGTTTGCATAGACCGCAATACCTGCAGTCATAATACAAACAAAAGAACATAACTCTGATGTGCACTGTCCTTGAAGTTGCGCCTTTTGGCGTCATCTGGTCCAACCCATATGAGACTAGGCTCTAAGGAAAGCTGTCTCGGGTGTGGACCAATCAACTTCAAGGACAGTGCACATCAGAGTTATGTTCTTTTGTTTGTATTATGACTGCAGGTATTGCGGTCTATGCAAACATGACTCCTTGCAAAAAGGTGTCAGTTTTGTTGCCAGATAGAAGGGTAAAGAACCAATTATCACTGTCCATAGACTCAACACTCCACCGTAGACTCAACACTGCACCATAGACTCAACACTGTCCATAGACTCAACACTGTCCATAGACTCAACACTGCACCATAGACTCAACACTGCACCATAGACTCAACACTGCACCATAGACTCAACACTGCCCATAGACTCAACACTGCCCCATAGACTCAACACTGCCCCATAGACTCAACACTGCCCCATAGACTCAACACTGCCCCATAGACTCAACACTGCCCCATAGACTCAACACTGCCCCATAGACTCAACACTGCCCCATAGACTCAACACTGCCCCCATAGACTCAACACTGCACCATAGACTCAACACTGCCATAGACTCAACACTGCCATAGACTCAACACTGCCCATAGACTCAACACTGCCCATAGACTCAACACTGCCCATAGACTCAACACTGCACCATAGACTCAACACTGCCCATAGACTCAACACTGCCCATAGACTCAACACTGCCCATGACTCAACACTGCCCATAGACTCAACCACTGCCCATAGACTCAACACTGCCCATAGACTCAACACTGCCCATAGACTCAACACTGCCCATAGACTCAACACTGCCCATAGACTCAACACTGCCCAAATGAGACTCAACACTGCCCATAGACTCAACACTGCCCATAGACTCAACACTGCCCATAGACTCAACACTGCCCATAGACCCCCCCCCCCCCCCCCCCCCCCCCCACCCCTGCCCATAGACTCAACACTGCCCATAGACTCAACACTGCCCATAGACTCAACACTGCCATAGACTCAACACTGCCCATAGACTCAACACTGCCCATAGACTCAACACTGCCCATAGACTCAACACTGCCCATAGACTCAACACTGCACCATAGACTCAACACTGCCCATAGACTCAACACTGCCCATAGACTCAACACTGCCCCATAGACTCAACACTGCCCATAGACTCAACACTGCACCATAGACTCAACACTGCCCATAGACTCAACACTGCACCATAGACTCAACACTGCCCATAGACTCAACACTGCCCATAGACTCAACACTGCCCATAGACTCAACACTGCCCATAGACTCAACACTGCCCATAGACTCAACACTGCCCATAGACTCAACACTGCACCATAGACTCAACACTGCCCCATAGACTCAACACTGCCCCATAGACTCAACACTGCCCCATAGACTCAACACTGCACCATAGACTCAACACTGCACCATAGACTCAACACTGCACCTGCAAATCATCTGCAAATCACGGACTGGACGTTAGAGGACACTCCTTACCTCACGTTTTCTCTCACAAGTGGTGAGATCACATCCCTAGCGGGTCGTCATCGTCGATAATTTATCAATAAAAATCCATCGCAGGCGTCTGCATCCCCCAACGAATTTTAAAAAATCACGACGTTTCGGAGGCAACACAAGCTTCCGTCTTCAGGTGGAACCGTCACAGCACGCTTGCTGTATCAAGTAAATTATATTTTTATATTACTTTTATTAATTTAGATTTCTCACCTACGTGACTTTACCGAAAAAACCAGAGAGTACGACTCATTGCAGTCACCAAAGCTTTAAATCTAGAATGAGGCTGGGCGCTACCCATGGGCTGTTCGCTGGGGATCATCAACAGGGCTTCACTAATTCTAGATTTGAAACTTTCGTGACTGCAAGTATTCATCTTCTTGGTTCTTTCGGAAAAGTCACGTAGAATGGAAATAATAAAATAATAAAAATAAAACATAATAAAATAATTCTCACGACGTTTCGGCCACAACGCAAGCAGCCGTCCTCAGACGCTGTCGCCTCGACAGACCTGGTTTTCACCTGAGGACGGCTGCTTGCGTTGTGGCCGAAACGTCGTGAGAATTGTTTTATTATGTTTTATTTTTATTATTTTATTACTTCCCTTCTACGTGACTTTACCGAAAGAACCAAGAAGATGAATCCCTGCAGTCACGAAACCCACCACCATCACCACCATCACCACCATCATCACCACCACCACCATCACCACCACCATCATCACCACCACCATCATCACCATCACCACCATCACCACCTCCACCACAACCACCACCACCTCAACCACCACCACCATCACCACCACCATCACCACCTCCACAACCACAACCATCACCACCACCACCATCACCACCACCATCACCACCTCCACCCCCCACCATCATCATCACCACCATCACCACCACCTCCACCACCATCACCACCACCACCACCACCCTCACCACCACCACGCTCACCACCTCCTCCACCTGCTTCTGTGAGGCTATATTGCATGCACAATAGTGACTTACCGCGCACACTGAAACTGTACCGCACGCACCGTGCACACTGTACGTGCTGCTGTGTGTACACAGTGCACACTGTACGTGCTGCTGTGTGTACACAGTGCACACTGTACGTGCTGCTGTATGTACACAGTGCACACTGTACGTGCTGCTGTGTGTACACAGTGCACACTGTACGTGCTGCTGTGTGTACACAGTGCACACTGTACGTGCTGCTGTATGTACACAGTGCACACTGTACGTGCTGCTGTATGTACACAGTGCACACTGTACGTGCTGCTGTGTGTACACAGTGCACACTGTACGTGCTGCTGTATGTACACAGTGCACACTGTACGTGCTGCTGTGTGTACACAGTGCACACTGTACGTGGTGCTGTGTGCACAGTGCACACTGTACGTGCTGCTGTGTGTACACAGTGCACACTGTACGTGCTGCTGTGTGTACACAGTGCACACTGTACGTGCTGCTGTGTGTACACAGTGCACACTGTACGTGCTGCTGTGTGTACACAGTGCACACTGTACGTGCTGCTGTGTGTACACAGTGCACACTGTACGTGCTGCTGTGTGTACAGTGCACACTGTACGTGGTGCTGTGTGCACAGTGCACACTGTACGTGCTGCTGTATGTACACAGTGCACACTGTACGTGGTGCTGTGTGCACAGTGCACACTGTACGTGCTGCTGTGTGTACACAGTGCACACTGTACGTGGTGCTGTGTGCACAGTGCACACTGTACGTGCTGCTGTGTGTACACAGTGCACACTGTACGTGCTGCTGTGTGTACACAGTGCACACTGTACGTGCTGCTGTGTGTACAGTGCACACTGTACGTGGTGCTGTGTGCACAGTGCACACTGTACGTGGTGCTGTGTGCACAGTGCACACTGTACGTGCTGCTGTGTGTACACAGTGCACACTGTACGTGCTGCTGTGTGTACACAGTGCACACTGTACGTGCTGCTGTGTGTACACAGTGCACACTGTACGTGCTGCTGTGTGTACACAGTGCACACTGTACGTGGTGCTGTGTGCACAGTGCACACTGTACGTGCTGCTGTGTGCACAGTGCACACTGTACGTGGTGCTGTGTGCACAGTGCACACTGTCGTGTGCTGTGTGCACAGTGCACACTGTGCGTGGTGCTGTGTGCACAGTGCACACTGTACGTGGTGCTGTGTGCACAGTGCACACTGTACGTGCTGCTGTGTGCACAGTGCACACTGTACGTGGTGCTGTGTGCACAGTGCACACTGTACGTGGTGCTGTGTGCACAGTGCACACTGTGCGTGGTGCTGTGTGCACAGTGCACACTGTACGTGGTGCTGTGTGCACAGTGCACACTGTACGTGGGGGGGTGCTGGTGCTGTGTGACAGTGCACACTGTACGTGGTGCTGTGTGCACAGTGCACACTGTACGTGGTGCTGTGTGCACAGTGCACACTGTACGTGTGTTGTACGTGCCTGTGGTGCTGTGTGCACAGTGCACACTGTACGTGTGCTGTGTGCACAGTGCACACTGTACGTGCTGCTGTGTGTACAGTGCACACTGTACGTGGTGCTGTGTGCACAGTGCACACTGTACGTGCTGATGTGTGTACAGTGCACACTGTACGTGGTGCTGTGTGCACAGTGCACACTGTACGTGCTGATGTGTGTACAGTGCACACTGTACGTGGTGCTGTGTGCACAGTGCACACTGTGCGTGGTGCTGTGTGCACAGTGCACACTGTACGTGCTGATGTGTGTACAGTGCACACTGTGCGTGGTGCTGTGTGCACAGTGCACACTGTACGTGCTGCTGTGTGTACACAGTGCACACTGTACGTGGTGCTGTGTACGCACATTACGTACAGAGAGATACGGGGAAAGACACGGGGGGAGAGACACGGGGGGAGAGACACGGGGAGAGACACGGGGAGAGACACGGGGAGAAAGACAAGGTGGAGAGTGAGAGACACGGTGGAGAGAGACACGGGGAGAGAGATGGGGCGAGATGAGGAGGGATGGGGAGAGAGAGACAGAGCGAGTACTGTTAAGGTAGTGAATGCACCACCACGACCACCACCACCTCGAACCACCATCATCATCACCACCACAACCACTATCACCACCACCATCACCTCCACTATTACAATCACCAACTCCACGACCATCACCACCACCACCATCACCACCACCATCACCACCATCACCACCACCATAACCACCATCATCACTACCACCACCATCACCACCACCACCATCACCACCACCATCACCACCACTACAACCATCACCACCTCCACAACCATCACCACCACCATCACCACCACCACCACCATCACCACCTCCACAAACATCACCACCTCAACCACCATCACCACAACCATCACCACCATCACCACCATAACCACCATCACCACCACCTCCACCACCACCACCACAACCATCACCACCACCACCTCCACCTCAACCTCAACCACCATCACCAGCATCACCACCATCACCACCACCATCACCACCACCATCACCGCCACCACCATCGCCGCCACCACCATCACCGCCACCATCACCACCACCATCACCACCACCATCACCGCCACCACCATCACCGCCACCACCATCACCGCCACCATCATCGCCACCACCATCACCGCCACCATCATCACCGCCACCACCATCATCACCACCACCATCGCCACCACCATCACCGCCACCATCATCACCGCCACCACCATCATCACCACCATCAGCACCACCATCACCACCATCACCACCGCCACCACCACCATCACCACCACCACCATCACCACCACCATCATCACCACCACCATCACCACCATCACCACCATCACCACCACCATCACCACCACCATCACCACCACCACCATCACCACCACCATCACCACCACCATCACCACCATCACCACCACCATCACCACCACCATCACCACCACTCGCCTTCTCTCTGCGTCTCTCGCTCCGCACCTCAATCCACTCCCCTCACACCAACAAACTCCCCCCCCCCCCACAAGTAGTCACGTGACTGCCCCTCCCCCTATCACGTGACTGCCCCTCCCCCCATCACGTGACTGCCCCTCCCCCCATCACGTGACTGCCCCTCCCCCCCATCACGTAACTGCCCCTCCCCCCCATCACGTGACTGCCCCTCCCCCCCATCACGTGACTGCCCCTCCCCCCCATCACGTGACCCGCCCTCCGCCAATCCCCCCCCTCCAGCCCTCCACTCCCCCTCATCCATCTACCCCCCCCCATCCCTCCACCCCCCCATCCACCCCCCCATCCACCCCCCCATCCACCCCCCCATCCACCCCCCCATCCACCCCCCATCCACCCCCCCATCCACCCCCCCTCCACAGGCTGAGAGTGACGCGTGGCGGGAAGAAGACAAGAGACCCCCACGCGCTTGGCATGCGAGAGGTGGCGGGATCGATTCCCGCATCTCCCAAGGTCAATATATTTTTTTTTAATCAAATTTTAAATGGGGGTTAAATTTGACCCAGCGTCTTCCGGAAGACTCTGACAGCACGCACCGCACGTACACACACGTACACGTGTGTGTACGTGTGTGTACGTGTGGTCATAATACACACACGTACACACACGTACACGTGTGTGTACGTGTGTGTACGTGTGGTCATAATACACACACGTACACACACACGTGTGTGTACGTGTGTGTACGTGTACGTGTGGTCATAATACAACAACAACAACCGCCATTCGCCACTAAGTGGCGGTGACGTCACCACGATGCTTGTGCCAGGCCAAGTGCACCTTGAGGCCACGTGAAGTGTCGAAAGCCCGCTGGCAGGAGGTCACGGGGCAGACCCAGGTGCCACGGGTCGACTGACCGAGATG
Organism: Lethenteron camtschaticum; assembly: GCA_018977245.1. Lineage (NCBI taxonomy): Eukaryota > Metazoa > Chordata > Hyperoartia > Petromyzontiformes > Petromyzontidae > Lethenteron > Lethenteron camtschaticum. Next base: position 19,880 of record WFAB01002366.1, on the reverse strand, counting down.
ACCGAGATGACTGGCTGATGCACCACCTGTGCCCCCTACTGTGCCAACTTGCTGTGCTTTAGCCACCCGGCGCTCCGCTCGTTGTTGTGAGCGTCGCTCCTCCGCCCTCCGTTGTAATAATACACACACGTACACACACACACATGTGTTCTTTCGGTAAAGTCACGTAGAATGGAAATAATAAAATAATCAAAATAAAACATAAAATTTTTCTTTTATTATACAAAAAATAATAATGAATTTATTATGTTTTATTTTTATTATTAAAATAATAAAAATTTAATAAAAATAAAGCATAATAAAATAATAATAAAGTAAGTATTTTATGATACGTTTGAAATTTTTTATTTTATTTTTTTCTACGTGACTTTACCGAACGAACCAAGAAGATGACACGCAGCTTGCACGCTACCAACGACACTAGGACCCTCTCGATGCTACAGAGACATCAGCGCACCTGGTCGCGTGCTCACGCCACTTAATATGTTCAATTCTCCCATGTTTAGGTCGCCGGATCGATGCCCGCCTCCTCCACGGGGAATATTTTTTTAAATAAAATTTTAAATGTAACGTCCATCGTTATTGTTGGGGACATGTTCACATTGGTGAAACAGCTTTAGAAGACGATGACCTCTCGTCGCCCTCGATTTTGAATTAAGATTTGCAGTTTACTAAACCCGCATCTTAGTTGATGTAAAAGTGCGGCGCGAGTTGCTCGCTGCGCTGAAGACTCCCGCCTCTGGGCGGCAGGCGGCGCTCGTGAGAACGCGAGAGGCGCCAGCTGAGAGCTGCACCCCGAGGAAGCGTCTTGGCGGCTTGTTGTTGTTGTCGCAGTGAAACACGTTCATCACCTTCAGCGCAACGGGGTCTCTGCTCGTGAGTGTAAAAACGGAGTTTCCTTCTTGAAAACTATTGTTTGCGTGGAGGATGCGGGGATCGAACCCGCGACCTCCCGCGCGCTGAACGAGCAGCGCCCCCGTCTCAGCTGCTGCCCCAAACACGAGGAGTGGAGCGAGATTTCGGTAAAATCACGTGGGAAGAAAATAGATTTGATGATTTAAAAAAAATATTAAACTCTTTAATTCCTGCAGTAATCAGCTCGGATGGTAGAGCGCTCGCTTATTGAACAAAAACAATATTTATAAAAAATGTTTATATCGAGCCTGTCTCTAAGATGCGGGTTCTTACTTTGATGCAAAGTCGTCCCAGATGATGATGATGATCGCCGCGATGATGTAACAATGTCGTACGGAACGGGGCCCAAGCGAATCGTATCGTCCGTTTGGCGATATTTGTACTTTTCATGCTCATCGAGTTACACAGTTTATTTTAAAACGAAACGTTATCAATCTACAGACTCGCTATTCCTGCCACGCGTCACTATCAGCCTGTGGGGGGGTGGGGGGGGTAGTGGAGGGATGGGGGGGGGTAGATGGGGGGGTCAGGTAATGGGGGGGAGGGCCAGTCACGTGATGGGGGGAGGGGCAGTCACGTGATGGGGGGAGGGGCAGTCACGTGATAGGAGGAGGGGCAGTCACGTGATGGGGGGAGGGGCAGTCACGTGATAGGGGGAGGGGCAGTCACGTGATGGGGGGAGGGGCAGTCACGTGATAGGGGGAGGGGCAGTCACGTGATGGGGGGAGGGACTACTTGTGGGGGGGGGGGAGTTTGTTGGTGTGAGGGCGAGTGGAGGGAGCGGATTGAGGTGCGGAGCGAGAGAGACACAGAGAGAAGGCGAGTGGTGGTGATGGTGGTGGTGATGGTGGTGGTGATGATGGTGATGATGGTGATGATGGTGTTGATGATGTAGTTAATGTTGTTGATGGTGGTGATTGTTGTTGATGATGTTGTTGTTGGTGGTGTTGTATGTGTTGGAATTATGAAATTTGATAAAAAAAAAAAAAAAATTAATAATTTTCCGAAAAATGCGCAATTCGCATTACTTATGATAGTGTGTGTATTAATATGCATAAATTATGATAATGCGTGTGATTATATGCATAAATTATGATAATCACGGAGATAATCGTAGTAATTTATGCGGAGGCTTGCGATTATGTTAATGTGTGCAGTTATGATAATTTGCTTAGTTTCGTTTATCCAGAGTTATCAATCAGGATAACACGATTATCATAGATTCATTTACCGATTATCCTAGTGTGTGTTATAATATTTTAGGTCTCCATTTTCATATCTCATCACAGGATACAGTTGTCAAGAATAAGACAGTTTTGCATGGACTTGGAAGGAACACTCGATATGCTTCTGGATTACAATTTTATTCTAACAAGCACGTGACATTCTATCATGCAGGTCAAACATGCGTCAATAATTCATGGGCAAGATTATGCAATTAACTAATATGAACGACAAAAACTTATGCAGTTGTGACATTATGCAATTATGCAATATGAATAACGAAAACTCTTATGCATTTGACTAAAATGAATGAATAAACACTTATGCATTTAGCTAAATTGAATAACTAAAAATTCTTATGCATTTGCGATATTATGCATTAACTAATATGAATAACCAAAACTCTTATGCAATTACGAGATTATGCATTTGACTAAAATGAATGAATAAACTCTTATGCATTTAACGAACTGAATGACTAAAAACACTTCTATCAATTGTAACCTCTACTTTTCCTACCAGGCATCATTAGTTCGCCCATGTATTGATCACAATCGGCGACTGGTCGAGTTTGAAAACAAGCATGACACACTTCATATGGCGGTAATAAAAAGCACTTATTGTATCCCAGAGGCGAAAGTATATGTCAATAGATTCATCGGCAAGTCTAAAATCCTTTTTAACGGAATGTTTGATACAATGGTGGGTGAGGGCGTGTGGGCGCGAGAGCGAATCTGGCTCTGTTTTAATTAACTCTTCGGCGAGATTCTGGGACAAAGGAAACTGGTTTGACAAGATTTTCTCTGTGTTTTCTTGAGTCTGTATGTGGGGAGCGATACGACCTCTGTTGTTTGTGCGAGCGGCAGCTGAGACTTTCTCCGCTGTGAGGTGAGCGGCGGCGCTCGTTCAGAAGACTTTGACTCTTTTTCTCCACGGCGGGATGACGAGTCGGTTTGGGTTGATGCTGGTCGATCTGGGTGTCGCTCGTTGTCGCTCGGTGTCGCACGGTGGCGCACGGTGGCGCACGTTCAGCGCAAAGTGGTGCACGGTGGCGCACGGTGGCGCAAGGTGGCGCAAGTTGGCGCTCGTTCAGCGATCTCCGCCTTTCCTGCGGGTTGTTCGCTGGTCGTCACTCTGACGAGGAGCGATGCTTCGTTCGTGGCAGGGTGGACGTTGGCGTCTTTGTTGGCTTCACTCGCAGCTCTGCGACTCAGGGTAGCGATTCTTCTCAGGTGGTGCAGACCTCGGCTTGTAGCTACGCGTCGCTACTCCGCGACCCTCGTCATTCTCAATGATGAAAACTTCTTGACGATCTGTGGTGGAGCCGAAGATGGGCTCGTGGCCCGGATGATCTCTGGTGGAGCTCGTGGCCCGGACGATCTGATGAGATGTAGGCCGGAGCTCGTGAAGATCTGTGGTGGAGCCGAAGATGGGCTCGTAGCCCGGATGATATGTGTGTTGGAGCCGAAGCCCGGACGATATCTGATGGGGCCAGAGCCCCTGACGAACTCTGTGATGGGGCCAGAGCCCCTGACGATCTGTGTTTGGGCCAGAGCCCTGACGATCTGAGTTGTATGGATTTTCCTTCGGTTTATATCGGAAACTTCCACTCGGCTTCCCGAGTTGTTCAAAGGCTGTGTCATAAAACCTTCCTGTGGGCTGAACCATCTGCGTCCGTGTGTGTGTCCGTCCGTGTGTTTCGCGTGCGTGTTTGTCCGTGTTGTGGGGAGACAAAGGCGGTTGTTTCCACGGTGGGAGCACCCGGCGCATGCGCTTATTTATTCGAAGACGTGTTAATTTCCTTTGAGCCATTGCCCCCTTTATGGGTGTCATTTCCTAGCTTGGTGCCTGTGTGTGGAGATCCTCTCGGAAAGACAAAGGCGGCCGTGTTGCTCGCTTCCCATGGGTGTTGTGTTTGGTTAATTTTGAGAGCCTTCTCCGCCCTTGATTCCTCTTCTACTTTAATTCCGTACTTATTATTTGACTTCTTGTGATTATTTAATCTGATATCCCGGCTTATCTTTGTTCAGAATATAATTATCTCTTACTCCATGGTGCCTGGTTCTGTGGTTTTTTTTAACAAAACGATGTCCTGCTGACCCCCCCCCCGCCTGCAATTCCCCCCCTCCCTTGTTCCTCTTGTGTGAATTTAGGGGAGTTTTTATTACCTTATTGCCCCCCCCTTTCATGTCCTCTTTCCTTTGAAATGAGGTGTGCGCGCATCTGTGGTAGTGTGGGGGCCTCTGTGGAAGTGTGGGGGCGTGTTCGTTCCCACGTGGCCGCGTCTATTAAAAAAAACGATATTATCTATGTTGGCAGAATAATTCTTAAAAAAAAATAATATAAAAAAAAATAAAAAGGGGGTACATACACAACAGTCCGCCCGTTTGAAAATTATCAGGGGTCGATTTGGCCACTGGCGAATTTTCAAACAAAGTAATGCCCCCTTTTTATGTCATGCATCCCATCAGCCGCCCTTACTCTCGGCGGTTATTTCTTACGACGCGCGTGCACGTATTACAATCTTAACCTGGTTACATCTGAAATAAGCAAAGAAAATAACAACACGTTAACATTGATATTGCGTTACATCGGTTCTCATACATCATAACTCCGGCGAATATTCATTTTTGTTTTTGTTAAATCCTGGTTACATTTGAATTAAGCAAAGAAAATAACAACACGTTAACATCGATATTGCGTTACATCGGTTCTCATGCATCATAACTCTGACGAACATTCATTTTTGTTTTTGTTAAATCCTGGGAAACGCTAGGTAGCGGTTTCGAACGCATTTATGCGTTACCTTCCTCATGTTGCCTGGTTTACCACTTATCACTTTGATAATTTGATCACGGTTTTCGGGTTCGTTTTTGTAGTTTCCTCTCTCACTCTCTCGCGTCGTGGGAGTGTGTGGTGAAAAATTGTGCTGCACGTAACCAGAATTCGCGCACACGACCCACTTTGACACTTGGTTCGTGGCATTCGCTCTCTCTGCGATTACATGCACATTTGCCGAGTCAGTGTGTCGATTTAATTCTGTCCTTCGTAATGTTGCCCTCTTTGTTTTTACGAGTGTGTTGGATTTCAACACCATTCCCGATACGTCATGGACATTCGTCTCCATTTTAGCACTCCGATCCACATAATTTTTGGTTTCCCTTGGATATTTTCCATTCAAAGGCTCACGCCTGCGCTCCTCAGGGCGTGTCTCTGTGTTCTCTCTTTGTCTCTGCTGTCTGCTATCCACCGTCCGATCACTCTTCCATTCAGCCCTGTCACTTGCAGCCTGCTCAGGGTTTAACACCTCGGCGGGTGGGGCGCGTGTTGGCCGCTCGCTCGCACTCACTGTGGATGGTTCATCACGTATTTGGACCGCATTCTGTGTTATTCCTCTATTCCCTCCTGGTATAGCCGGTGGAGGAATTGGTCGGAATTGGATCGATTGTGTTTGACCTCCCATCCTGCGATTCTCCTGAATGTTCGCATCCATACCTCCGCGGTCTGTGTAACACCTTCCCGCTAGGTGGTTATCTTCCCATCTCTGTGCGTAATTTGAACCTTGCGTGTGTCGTGGGATGGGGTGTTGATATGGTTCTGCTCTGAACCTCTCCCACCTGCGATTCTCGTACATTTTTAGCCCAGTATTTCTCCCATTTGGGTGCCAAATTTTTCCTGGATTGTTACCTCGCCATCTTTGTGGGTAATTTTGATCTTGTGTGTGTCGTGGCATGAGGTGTTGGTATGGTTCTATTCTGAACCTCCCCCTCCTGCGATTCTCCTGAATGTTCGGCTTTGTGCCGCTCTCATTCTCGTGCCAACCTCTCTCTGGGTTATTTTGCCATGTGTGCGTGCGTTTTTGCTGCTCCCTGCATGGTGGGACTGCTCGGTGATTTTTATTCCTCTCTGAGAGGCTGGGTTCCTTATCCCTCTCCCCGTGTTCTGGATCCGAATTATGATTCTTAGCTCTGTATAACCATGCCATGTACGCCTTGCTCTCTATGCGGCGTAAGGATGCGGTTTCTGGATTCAAAACCATTCTCACCCTTTCTGTAATCTCTGGGCTCAAGGATTCAAAAAACATAATTTTGAACATTTTATCTCCTTCGTGGTATTGATTCACATCGCCTGCATAATACGCTCTTTTAAATTGGACGAGGTAGTCACGTGGATCTTGGTCCATGCCCTGGGTCATCGATTTTACAGCATAAAACCCCTCAGTGAGTGTCGAATATTCTCCAAACTTCCGAATCACTGCCAGGCTCAATTGTTTAAAATCATTTCTAACCTTGTGTGGTAGTGACTTTACCCATGGAATAGATTCTTTATGTAAGGTCCGTTTCAACAAACTCGCTTTTTCATCCCGTCTCCTCAGCCCTCTAATCATTGCCTCCTCTTCTACGGTTGCGATATGTGTGTGGATATCCATAGTCTTATTGTGGGGGTCAAAATCGGGAATTCTGACTAGAGCCTTGTCCATCAATTTAAGGGTTTTACTGGTGAATAGGTATTCCGAAAGTTGATTGCCGACAGCGTCATCATCAAACAAGTTATCATCAGGCAATCTGTCACTTTGGTCTGTGCTGTGTCGCTTGTGTTTAAGTGGTGTGCATTTTCTGTGTGCGCGCCCAGTGCCGTGTGGCTCGTGTTGCCATTTCCCTTCAGTTTTTGCCTCTGCCCTTAGTGTACCATGTCCTGGCGATTTTACTTTAACATTTTTCCTCCCTCTATCTGTGAAGTTGTCAGTCTCACATGTTTTTGTTTGCATATGTATCTCTCCATCCCTTCTCTCGAATTGTGAGGGTTTCCCTTTGTCAATGATTTTTTGTTCGATATCCATAATTTTTGTGCGATTAGTCCCTGGACTCTGTCCACGTACCCAAGAGTGTGATTTAATGTTTCTTCCATATTTATTCTGTGGATCAACATCTGTGAGTTTCGCTGGTGTCGCGAGCACTGATTTCTCTCCCGTTTCCTTTCCAAATTTTCCCTCATTCCACAATCCCTGTCTGTATGCCTGTGTGAGAAGGCATGAGTCCTGTCCTGCCTTCTCTGCAGTTTTTGCATCGTGTTCGCCTTCGTTACATTTTATCCAGTCAATTAGTTTCCCCCGAGGTGTGTTCGTGTTATCGATACAGCTCCCTTCCCATATGTCTCCCTGACTGTACTGCTTTGTAACAGATTGGTCGGTACGTTTAAATACGAGCTCCCCGTATCCCGTAACCCATTCAAAAATTATTCTTAATCCTAGCATCTTAGGTATGGTGGAAGTTACTTTGACATTTCTTTTCAGAGTGCATATAAAACAATTATCTCACAGAGTGTAGTCAATTTGACTCGAGCTATCTGTTATTTTCCGATTCAGAGTGCGTACCTCTAACACCATTTATCAGAGGATGCAATTGGTTTGATACGATATTATCTTAATTCCACTGTCTCTGTTTTAACCTGCTATTCTGGGTTTTAACCTTAGAGGGCGTTTTTTGTTTTCCGCCCGTTCACAATTACCATGCAATGTTCGATCCTGATATTCTGGTTAACGCGAAGTGATTCATTCCATCATCCATGCAAAACACTGTCTGTGAGAGATCCCGGACGGGCCACCCATTATGTTGTATGTGTTGGTATTATGAAATTTTGATAAAAATAATAAAAATTAATAATTTTCCGAAAAATGCGCAAATCGCATTAATTATGATAGTGTGTGTATTAATATGCATAAATTATGATAATGCATGTGATTATATGCATAAATTATGATAATCACGGAGATAATCGTAGTAATTTATGCGGAGGCTTGCGATTATGTTAATGTGTGCAGTTATGATAATTTGCTTAGTTTCGTTTATCCAGAGTTATCAATCAGGATAACACGATTATCATAGATTCATTTACCGATTATCCTAGTGTGTGTTATAATATTTTAGGTCTCCATTTTCATATCTCATCGCAGGATACAGCTCTTATGAATAAGATGGTTTTGCAGGACTTGGAAAGAACACTCGATATGCTTCTGTGATAACAATTTTATTCTAACAAGCACGTGACATTCTATCATGCAGGTCAAACATGCGTCAATAATTCATGGGCAAGATTATGCAATTAACTAATATGAACGACAAAAACTTATGCAGTTGTGACATTATGCAAATATGCAATATGAATAACGAAAACTCTTATGCATTTGACTAAAATGAATGAATAAACACTTATGCATTTAGCTAAATTGAATAACTAAAATTCTTATGCATTTGCGATATTATGCATTAACTAATATGAATAACCAAAACTCTTATGCAATTACGAGATTATGCATTTGACTAAAATGAATGAATAAACACTTATGCATTTAACGAACTGAATGACTAAAAACACTTCTATCAATTGTAACCTCTACTTTTCCTACCAGGCATCATTAGTTCGCCCATGTATTGATCACAATCGGCGACTGGTCGAGTTTGAAAACAAGCATGACACACTTCATATGGCGGTAATAAAAAGCACTTATTGTATCCCAGAGGCGAAAGTATATGTCAATAGATTCATCGGCAAGTCTAAAATCCTTTTTAACGGAATGTTTGATACAATGGTGGGTGAGGGCGTGTGGGCGCGAGAGCGAATCTGGCTCTGTTTTAATTAATTCTTCGGCGAGATTCTGGGACAAAGGAAACTGGTTTGACAAGATTTTCTCTGTGTTTTCTTGAGTCTGTATGTGGGGAGCGATACGACCTCTGTTGTTTGTGCGAGCGGCAGCTGAGACTTTCTCCGCTGTGAGGTGAGCGGCGGCGCTCGTTCAGAAGACTTTGACTCTTTTTCTCCACGGCGGGATGACGAGTCGGTTTGGGTTGATGCTGGTCGATCTGGGTGTCGCTCGTTGTCGCTCGGTGTCGCACGGTGGCGCACGGTGGCGCACGGTGGCGCACGTTCAGCGCAAAGTGGTGCACGGTGGCGCACGGTGGCGCAAGGTGGCGCAAGTTGGCGCTCGTTCAGCGATCTCCGCCTTTCCTGCGGGTTGTTCGCTGGTCGTCACTCTGACGAGGAGCGATGCTTCGTTCGTGGCAGGGTGGACGTTGGCGTCTTTGTTGGCTTCACTCGCAGCTCTGCGACTCAGGGTAGCGATTCTTCTCAGGTGGTGCAGACCTCGGCTTGTAGCTACGCGTCGCTACTCCGCGACCCTCGTCATTCTGAATGACAGGAGCTTCTTCGTTGGCGGCGACGAGGAGAGATGGTTGTCGCCTTGGAGAACTCTGGTGGGGCCTTAGCCCGGAGACGAGATGAGATGTAGGCCGGAGCTCGTGAAGATCTGTGGTGGAGCCGAAGATGGGCTCGTAGCCCGGATGATATCTCTGTGATGGGGCCAGAGCCCCTGACGAACTGTGATGGAGGCCAGAGCCCCTGTCGATCTCTGATGGAGGCCAGAGCCCCTGTCGATCTGAGTTGTATGGATTTTCCTTCGGTTTATATCGGAAAATTCCACTCGGCTTCCCGAGTTGTTCAAAAGCTGTGTCATAAAACCTTCCTGTGGGGTGGACCATCTGCGTCCGTGTGTGTGTCCGTCCGTGTGTTTCGCGTGCGTGTTTGTCCGTGTTGTGGGGAGACAAAGGCGGTTGTTTCCACGGTGGGAGCACCCGGCGCATGCGCTTATTTATTCGAAGACGTGTTAATTTCCTTTGAGCCATTGCCCCCTTTATGGGTGTCATTTCCTAGCTTGGTGCCTGTGTGTGGAGATCCTCTCGGAAAGACAAAGGCGGCCGTGTTGCTCGCTTCCCATGGGTGTTGTGTTTGGTTAATTTTGAGAGCCTTCTCCGCCCTTGATTCCTCTTCTACTTTAATTCCGTACTTATTATTTGACTTCTTGTGATTATTTAATCTGATATCCCGGCTTATCTTTGTTCAGAATATAATTATCTCTTACTCCATGGTGCCTGGTTCTGTGGTTTTTTTTTTTTAACAAAACGATGTCCTGCTGACCCCCCCCCCCCCGCCTGCGATTCCCCCCCTCCCTTGTTCCTCTTGTGTGAATTTAGGGGAGTTTTTATTACCTTATTGCCCCCCCTTTCATGTCCTCTCTCCTTTGAAATGAGGTATGCGCGCATCTGTGGAAGTGTGGGGGCCTCTGTGGAAGTGTGGGGGCGTGTTCGTTCCCACGTGGCCGCGTCTATTAAAAAAAACGATATTATCTATGTTGGCAGAATAATTCTTAAAAAAAAAATTAATATTAAAAAAAATAAAAAGGGGGTACATACACAACAGTGGTGATGTTGATGATGATGTTGTTGTTGGTGGTGATGATGGTGGTGATGGTGATTGTGGTGATGGTGATTGTGGTGTTGATGATGGTGTTGATGATGATGTTGTTGATGATGATGTAGTTAATGTTGTTGATGATGATGATGTTGATGATGATGTTGTTGATGATGTAGTTAATGTTGTTGATGATGTTGTTGATGTTGTTGTTGGTGGTGATCACCACCCACGGTGCGCCCCGCGTGTTCACGCCGCTAGAACTGAGCTGCTCACCGGGTCGCGTCGTGCAAAGGGCGCCAAATTGTGGGGGGAGGGGATTTTTTTCCCTCTTCCTGTCAACGGGGGTATTATTTATTTATTTGTTAATTTATTTTTTTGTCTTTTATTACATTTTTATATTTTACTAGCATAAGTACCCGGCGTTGCCCGGGTGAAAAATATATTTCTTAATAACCTTACATATATACACAGATGGGCTGCTACCCCCCCCCCCGCGCTACAATAATACTGTCTAATCGCTATAATTCTATTATCTACCGACCCTATAATAGTAATTGCACACATTGGGGTGGGGGGGGAGTGAAGAGGACGTGAAACTTTGATGAGTTTACCTCAGAGTCGCGTGTTAATGCGCATATTTTTAACGGGAATAAAAAATGGCGTCCACCCCGCGGCGAATGCGTCGTTACCCGTTGCCAGCGGCAACCGCCGTGGAAAACCAAACGGACCAATCGCGTCTCGCACATCCCTCACATTTCGTTCAATGAAACTGCGTATGGTCCGGCGACACACACACACACAGACACACACACACACAGACACACACACAGACACACACACAGACACAGACACACACACACACAGACACACACACAGACACACACACAGACACAGACACACACACACACAGACACACACACAGACACACACACAGACACAGACACACACACACACACAGACACACACACAGACACACACACAGACACACACACACACACACACAGACACACACAGACACACACACAGACACACACAGACACAGACACACACACAGACACACACACAGACACACACACACACAGACACACACAGACACACACACACAGACACACAGACACACACACACAGACACACACACAGACACACACACAGAGACACACAGACACACACACAGACACACACACAGACACACACACAGACACACACACACAGACAAATAGACACACAGACAAACAGACACACACACAGACAGACACACACACAGACACACACACACACACAGACAAACACACACACAGACACACACACACAGACACACAGACAGACAGACAGATTTGCGATTTTATATATATAGACTAGCTGTACTACCCGGCTTCGCCCGGGACTTGTATCCACCACGGCCGGCCGCCTTTGTCTCCCCAGTGGCGATGTTAATACGCCACACCAGTTACTCGTTTGAGGCTGAGTCGACCTAGGGGAGGTTCAAATAATCTTGACCGGTGGTGGCCATGAGCGGGAATCGAACTGGGTTCGCCGGGTTGGTAGCGCAGCGTAGCGTTAACCACTACACCCACCGCTCCTCACACACACAGACGCACAGACACACACACAGACACACACACAGACACACGCAGACACACACAGACAGACACAGACAGACACACAGACACACAGACAGCACGCTAACCACTACACTACCGCTCCCCACACACCACACACGCACACACACAGACACACACACAGACACACACACAGACACCCACACACAGACACACACACACAGACACACACACAGGCAGCACGCTAAGCACTACACTACCGTTCCCCCTACACACCACACACGCACACACACAGACACACACACAGACACACACACACAGACACACAGACAGACACACACACACAGACACACAGACAGCACGCTAACCACTACACTACCGCTCCCCACACACCACACACGCACACACACAGACACACACACAGACACACACACACACAGGCAGCACGCTAAGCACTACACTACCGTCCCCCCTACACAACACACGCGCACACACACAGACACACACACAGACACACACACACAGACACACAGACAGACACACACACACAGACACACACACAGACACACACACAGACACACACACACAGACACACACACACAGACACACACACAGACACACACACACAGACACACACACACAGACACACACACACAGACACACACACAGGCAGCACGCTAAGCACTACACTACCGTTCCCCCTACACACCACACACGCACACACACAGACACACACACAGACACACACACACAGACACACAGACAGACACACACACACAGACACACAGACAGCACGCTAACCACTACACTACCGCTCCCCACACACCACACACGCACACACACAGACACACACACAGACACACACACACACACAGGCAGCACGCTAAGCACTACACTACCGTTCCCCCTACACAACACACACAGACACACACACACAGACACACAGACAGACACACACACACAGACACACAGACAGCACGCTAACCACTACACTACCGCTCCCCACACACCACACACGCACACACACAGACACACACACAGACACACACACACACAGGCAGCACGATAAGCACTACACTACCGTTCCCCCTACACAACACACACAGACACACACACAGACACACACACAGACACACACACACAGACAAATAGACACACAGACAAACAGACACACACACAGACAGACACACACACAGACACACACACACACAGACAAACAGACACACACACAGACACACACACAGACACACAGACAGACAGACAGATTTGCGATTTTATATATATAGATTTATTTTCTTCTTCTTGGTTCTTTCGGTAAAGTCACGTAGAAGGTAAATAATAAAATAATAAAAATGGGTGCGTGGGGGGGGGTAGTGGGGGGGGGTGATATTGGGTGGTGATGATGAAGGTTGATCCATAGACAGACTCACAACACAGACCCATAGACTACAATGTTATCTCAATAGGAAGCGATTCAAACCGCTCTCCGTTTCTATCACAATCGATTCGCATGGTATCCCAATAGGAATCGATTCTATCCGCTCTAATCACTAGCTACATCGATTCCTACGTTATCCTAATGTGAATCCATTTCATTAGAACAAATCACCATCATCGATTCCCACGTAATCGAAAATGTATTCGATTCCATCTAGCACTCACCACCACTGTCAATTCCAATGCAGTCCCACTAGGGATCGATTCCATCGGCTCCATTTTTGACCACAATCGATTCGCTTGTTATCCCAATAGGAATCGATCCGAGTTTATTATTTGACCTTGAATCGATTTTCTCTGCACGTGACTTCGGCTGTCGCGTGGTGTGAGTGGGGAGTGGTGGTCCAGTGGTTAGCGCACTGTGTGTGAATGAGTGGTGGTGCAGTGGTTAGCGCACCGTGTGTGAGTGAGTGGTGGTGCAGTGGTTAGCGCACTGTGTGTGTGTGGGGGAGTGGTGGTGCAGTGGTTAGCGCACTGCGTGTGTGTGGGGGAGATCCGGGCCCCGTGGTGTCGACGTTTCTCTATTTCCTCCTTCACGACGTTTGAATGACAACAACAAACAACGTGTCACTGTCGTCGTCGTCGTCGTCATCATCACCAGCGTCTCGCGTGCCTCTCTCACAGACTCCCCCGGCGATGTCGGCCTGCTCTTGGGCCGAAGCCTCGGGCTCGCCTAGCGGGGCTGCCGGGAGAGGCGCGCCTCGAGGCGGCCAGCGCAGTAGGCCGCAGGCGCCCTCCCCTCGCGTGCTCGTCGAGGAGAGCGACTGGGCGTGGTGGGTTCAGTGCGCGGCTGTTGGTCCCCACGTGACCACGTGACCACGCCGCTCGCCGCCGCCGCCGCGTGTTGGGGACCACTTAGTTGGGGGGGGGGGCTGGTTCAGGTTTCACTGATTTAAGTGTAGTGTGTAGTGTAGTGTGTAGTGCAGTGTGTAGTAGTGTATAGTGTAGTGTATAGTAGTGTGTAGTGTAGTGTGTAGTGTAGTGTGTAGTGCAGTGTGTAGTAGTGTATAGTGTAGTGTATAGTAGTGTGTAGTGTAGTGTATAGTGTAGTGTGTAGTGTAGTGTATAGTGTAGTGTATAGTGTAGTGTATAGTGTAGTGTATAGTGTAGTGTATAGTAGTGTAGTGTATAGTAGTGTAGTGTGTAGTGTAGTATAATAGTACAGTGCTAGTGTATAGAGTAGTGTATAGTGTAGTGTGTAGTGTATATAGTAGTGTATAGTGTAGTGTATAGTAGTGTATAGTGTAGTGTATAGTGTAGTATATAGTAGTGTAGTGTGTAGTAGTGTATAGTGTAGTGTAGTATAATAGTACAGCACTAGTGTATAGTGTAGTGTATAGTGTGTAGTGTATAGTATAGTGTATAGTAGTATAGTGTATAGTGTAGTATACTAGTACAGCACTAGTGTATAGTGTAGTGTATAGTGTAGTGTATAGTGTAGTGTCGTGTATAGTAGTGTAGTGTATAGTGTACTAGTTCAGCACTAACCGGTGTGTTGGAGAGCCAAGCCACAACATTTACAATCGGAGTACGACGTTTCTCCAGTAGTTGCAACTGGCTTCATCAGGCGACAAGCCGGATTTGTGTGGGGAAATGCTGTTTCGTTTGTGTTAAATTTACCAAATCCGTTTTAATAATGATTTTGCGTGTGCCAGGAAATGAGAGTACCTGAAAAAAAAGCTAAGGTTTTTTAAAATCCTTTATATTAAGTTCACTTGCTTGCGCGCTTACGACCGTGCAAATCTTTCGGTCGTTTTTTAACCCACTTCCCGTGATCTAATCAAGCTGACATTTTGCACACAGACTCGTTGTGCGTGACAATTTATTTTCGTGAAAAAAATTTTGCAACATTTTACACTTTTTAGGTAATTTTTTTAAATATTAAATTACCAATTGCTTAATGGTGGCAGGCAATCATCTGACCCATAGGTGGCAGCCATCTCAAGCCAGAGGACGAGAGGACGCTAGCCGCCCGTTTCAAAGACCAATGTGGGCTGGGTTGTGGCGCATTGAACACGCATATAAAGGATTTATAGTGAAAAACTTAGTTTTTACGGGTTAATTTTTTTAAATTCCCATTGTGATAAACACGAAATAGCCTGTGAAGTTAGGCCTAACCTCCTCCCCCCTCCCTACAATCGCTGTTGGCCCACACGCACACACACACACTGCAGTGAGCAGGCAAGTGATTGCCAGAGGTGACTCGCGTATGTGACTTACTAATGCGTCCGGACACAGACGAGAGACGCACACATGCAGACTAAACGCGGCCACGCACAGCCACAAAGACCACACACACACCATGCAGATTACGTGCAGACACGCAGAGATTACACGGATGCGTAAAAACAAGATACAAAATACGTACTCGCAGACTAAATTAGACACGCACACCCACACACAAATACATGTCCATACAATTTGTATGTGCACATGTGTTTGAAATAGTGTAGTGTATAGTGTAGTATACTAGTACAGCACTAGTGTATAGTGTAGTGTATAGTGTAGTGTAGTGTATAGTAGTGTATAGTGTAGTGTATAGTGTAGTATACTAGTACAGCACTAGTGTATAGTGTAGTGTATAGTAGTGTAGTGTATAGTGTAGTGTGTAGTGTATAGTATAGTATGCTAGTACAGCACTAGTGTATAGTGTAGTGTATAGTGTAGTGTATAGTGTAGTGTATAGTAGTGTATAGTGTAGTGTATAGTATACTAGTACAGCACTAGTGCATAGTGTAGTGTATAGTGTAGTGTATAGTAGTGTATAGTAGTGTATAGTGTAGTGGGTGGGGAGCGGTGGCGCAGCTGTTAGCGCTACGCTGCGCTACGAACCTGGCGACCCGAGTTCAATTCCCCGCTTGCGGTCAACACCAGTGACGATTATTTGAACCAATCCTGGGCCTCCCCTAGGTCGACTCGGCCTTAAATGAGCACCTGGTGCAGTGTGTAAACATCGCCACTGGTGTTGGCCACCCACCCCCTCGTGTGCCGTGCCGGCCTTCATAGGTGCTCGCAAACAGCACTTGCCCCTACAGTCTGTACTGGCTATACGGGGGATATTTGTCTTTGTGTATGTGCACACACACACAAAACAAGATACGTCTGCCACCATAGCCCTCTTTAGTTTGTTGGGGAAAGTGCTGTTTGGGAACATCTATGAAGGCTGGTTGGGATGTAAGAGTTCTATGGATTGGATCACCTGAATGAGAAGAGTAGTGCGTTGATATTGAGATGTGGTTCCATTATGTTTCATACTAATCCAAACATATTTTCTTAAAGCGTTTTGGATGAAGGCAGGGAATTACTTTAAATGAATGGCAGCGACTACATGTAATGATTGATGTTGGCAAACGTGGCGTCAGTTATATCAACAAATGTACATCAGCATTGGGAGCTGAAATTACCATGACATTGTGATGCAAATGTAATGGGTTCCGGAGACACTTGTAGAGGTAACTTCTTTATTACAATCCAATACTCCAACAGTCCTGATACTCTGTTACAGCCTAGGTACACAGCCTAGGTACATAGCCTAGGTACACAGCCTAGGTACACAGCCTAGATACACAGCCTAGGTACACAGCCTAGATACGCTACTCTGGCTACGTTCTGGTACTCGCCCTCACAAGGACGTAGAGCCGGGAGTTCCAGAGTCCCACCACTGGCCCTCACAGCGTCCCAGGGTCCTAAGCCGGCTGGCCGGTCTTGGGTCTTGAGCTACAACTGGCCCCCAATCGTCCAGGGGAGCTGCCCTTTTATGCCTCGTCCCAACGAGGGGTGGGGTTGTGTGCGCCCCCAGGTATCCCACAGAGCACACAGCCCCCCTGTTGGTGGCGCCAAGGGGCTTAACTGTCTGGGGTGCCTGGGATCCTAGCGCCTGGTGCCAAGGGGCTTAAGTGTCTGGGGTGCCTGGGATCCTAGTGCCTGGCGCCAAGGGGCTTAAGCATCTGGGGTGCCTGGGATCCTAGCGCCTGTTGCCAAGGGGCTTAAGCGTCTGGGGTGCCTGGGATCCTAGTGCCTGGCGCCAAGGGCTTAAGCGTCTGGGGTGCCTGGGATCCCAGCGCCTGGTGCCAAGGGGTTTAAGTGTCTGGGGTGCCTGGGATCCTAGCGCCTGGCGCCAAGGGGCTTAAGTGTCTGGGGTGCCTGGGATCCTAGTGCCTGGCGCCAAGGGGCTTAACTGTCTGGGGTGCCTGGGATCCTAGCGCCTGGCGCCAAGGGGCTTAACTGTCTGGGGTGCCTGGGATCCTAGCGCCTGGCGCCAAGGGGCTTAACTGTCTGGGGTGCCTGGGATCCTAGCGCCTGGTGCCAAGGGGCTTAAGTGTCTGGGGTGCCTGGGATCCTAGTGCCTGGCGCCAAGGGGCTTAAGCGTCTGGGGTGCCTGGGATCCCAGCGCCTGGTGCCAAGGGGTTTAAGTGTCTGGGGTGCCTGGGATCCTAGCGCCTGGCGCCAAGGGGCTTAAGTGTCTGGGGTGCCTGGGATCCTAGTGCCTGGCGCCAAGGGGCTTAACTGTCTGGGGTGCCTGGGATCCTAGCGCCTGGCGCCAAGGGGCTTAACTGTCTGGGGTGCCTGGGATCCTAGCGCCTGGCGCCAAGGGGCTTAACTGTCTGGGGTGCCTGGGATCCCAGCGCCTGGCGCCAAAGGGCTTAACTGTCTGGGGTGCCTGGGATCCTAGCGCCTGGCGTCAAGGGGCTTAAGCATCTGGGGTGCCTGGGATCCCAGCGCCTGGCGCCAAGGGGCTTAAGTGTCTGGGGTGCCTGGGATCCTAGTGCCTGGCGCCAAGGGGCTTATCTGCCTAGGGTCCCAGAGCCCCCAGCAGCCCCTCCCCTCTTATGTCACGACACAAGGGCTGTGTTGGAAACTCTTCCTTTGTTGCCAATGTCTGCTCGTCTCCCTTGTGCTGTTGCATGTTCAGCCCCATCTGTTTGGACACGATAGAAGAGCCGTACATGACCAAGTGTGGCCACAGCTTCTGGTATGTGCGTGTCTGCTCGGAGGAGAATTGCTTCTGTTCCATCTTGCAAAACACTCGCAGACCAAGTTTCTCGCAACCCAAGGTTTTACTGTACTTTGTGTTGCATTCCATTTCTTTCCACCGTCCGGCGAATGCGCGACAATATTCGGTGATTGGTAAATTTTCCAATGATGCTGATGACGGTGATTGCCAATTTACTCGCCGTTGCATTTTGTCTGCGTTTCAGTTGCAATGCATCCGTCGGAGTCTGGAGGAGAACAATAGCTGCCCAAAGTGCAGTTCCGCCATTAAGAATTCAAAGCAGATATATCCAAACTTCCTCTGTGAGTTGTTTTTTACTTATTTTCCATCCACCTGCATTTTTTCGCAAATTTTGTTTCACGGCAATGCAACACAGGCCTTCAACGATTGATGCTCTGCAAACCTCCTGGCTACCATCAAAGGTTTGTTCAAGTTTCAAGTTTCATGTATTAGGTGTAGCCATGTGAGCCATTCGGCTCTTGAATCGGGTGCAACTGCAACAAACAAAAAACAAAAACATGAACAAGAAAACATCTTAAAGTGAATATGTGACTGAGTACAAACAGAAAATCCAAGAAAAGACAGCAAAATATTGCAGAAAAAACACCGTACACCAACGCTGTGTGCAAAAATCCCAGTGGGGATGCAAGTCAAACAACAACAACAACAACCACAAGACAGCTTAGATTAAGGCCATCAGTCTAACTCTGTACTACAACAACACAAACATGGCTAAACCAATACACTTTTCGAAATCACCAAAATAAAGCCATGAAAGCAATGAAAAAGCAATCATAGGAACTGTGACGGAATTTTACACGAAGCCATCCAGATATACAAACACAGACGTAACTTCAACTAATAAAAGTAAAATAAAAATAAAATAAAAATCTTTTATTTTTATTTAACTTTTATTAATTTTAATTTTTTACCTACGTGACTTTACCGAAAAAACCTAAGAATATGAATCCTTGCAGTCACGAAAGCTTCAAATCTAGAATAACTTCAACTGTGATGATGGGTACAAACTGAGTAATAATGGGAAAGATGTTATTAACCATGCAAAAAATTTAACGACACATATTTGGACCATCTTATTTAACAGGTACTATTCTACTTTACCGAGCGTTGACATCCCCAGCGTTTAACAGTACTCTCCTTTTTAAATCCTTTATATTAAGTTTGCTTGCTTGCTTGCGCGCTTACGACCGTGCAAATCTTTCGGTCGTTTTTTAACCCACTTCCCGTGATCCAATCGAGCTGACATTTTGCACACAGACTCGTTGTGCGTGACAATTTTTTTTAGTGAAAATTTTTTTCCATAACTTTACACTTTTTAGGAAAAAATTAATTATATTTAATTACCAATTGCTTAATGGTGGCAGGCAATCATCTGACCCATAGGTGGCAGCCATCTCAAGCCAGAGGATGAGAGGACTCTAGCC
>WFAB01002365.1:0-42877 GCA_018977245.1 Lethenteron camtschaticum | reverse complement strand
ATTTTTTTTATTTTATTTTGTTTTATTTTACTTTTATTAATTTAAATTTTTACCTACGTGACTTTACCGACAAAACCTAAGAATATAGTATTCATCCAAGCTACCAAGATCTGGACAGTTTTTACCTCCCGGGTCTTAGTCATCAGTCAGGTCGTTCAATGAACCCCGCTGGGCTAAGCGCTGACGTTAGGTGTTTGCGATCAGCACGGCACTCCCGCAAGCCTGCAGGCCTAACTGGGGGATCTCTGTTTGTGTGTCCGTGCGATCTGCAAGACTCCACCTTTGCTCGCACCGGTGACAGTGGCCAAGTCGCCTTACAAGGGCGGCTCCCCAAGCCCCTTGTCACGGGGGAGGTCGTGAAGAAAAAGCGAAAAGTTTTGCATCTGTCGGACTCCGAGGGCTCGGACAGCATGGATTTTACGGTGAGTAATGCGACTGCTTTGATTGAAATTCTTTGGACGATGCAATGGGACTCGATCCACTCTCGTAGGGACAAGCGGCTCGCTTGAGCGCTAGGGATGATTGGGTCATGTGTGGATGTTCACGCTGGATAGAAGCATTCTCCTAATGTGCGGTGCGCTGTGAAACTCAGAGCTCGACCAACTGGAGGGAGAGTTTTTCCCAGATAATTAAATAATTGCTGTAATCTAACAAACTATGTCATTGTAATCTAAGCCATTCATTTGACAATAACATTAAACAAAAATTTACAATTTAAAAACTAAAATCACTTCTGCAGTTTAATGCGAGTCTCCATCACCATCAATCAGATTCAAAGGGTCACTGGATGTGGGAAGGTAGAATAACATCTTGACGAGCTTGGAGCATTTGTTCAATGAACGTAGGATGAATGTGCCAGAGACGGAGAGTGCTCACAAAGCATGCCCGTGACCAAGGGACGGGTTTCTGAATTCCCAAAATAAAAAAAATGCAAATGTAGATTTGCTCGTACAATGCACTCGTATTCCGCAAGGCCGAATAAATGTTTTAAATTGCAGGATCTTTGCGTGATTTGTGTTCATTGATATTCACGTTTATACGTTAGGTCGACGAAGAGCTGCTCGCAAGTGTGTCGGGCGTGATGCCGTCCAAGCGAACTGAGCAGGCCAGGGCAGCAGGCAAGATGAGATCTGCCGTCGTTGTCACGAGTGTCAAGACGGTGAGTGCACCAGACTCGCAGTGCCGTTTGATCTCCCGGCGCGGCAGGTTAAACAATGCTGATGATGATGATGATTTCTTGGTTCTTTCGGTAAAGTCACGTAGAAGGGAAGTAATAAAATAATAAAAATAAAACATAATAAAATAAAATAATTCTCACGACGTTTCGGCTACAACGCAAGCAGCCGTCTTCAGGTGAAGAATGAGACACTGCCAAGCTAGGAGCTTATATATAAGCTGCGTTGGAGGTGGAAGAAGAGCGCCTTAACAAAAGAATGTGCATATGAAGAGGAATTTAGCATATTCATGGAAAATACGTAGGAGGTGGGCGGGGGGGTTTCAAAGTCATATTATGCCCATGCATTATGCAGGATCAACAGCACCAAGGGGGGGTGCAGGGATTAGCAGTAACAAAGGAAAGGAATGTTAATGATATGTAGCTGCAGTTACTCAACTAGAAGAAGTTACAGCAGCAGATGTTAGTGTAAAAGCGTTTGGTATTACCTTAGAGTCGCGGCATCTCTTCAGAAAGGTGAGAGACTCAATTAGCTGAGCCTTCTTATCACGGAGCTTGTTGAAGGATCTCAAAGTTATGTGGAAACCCTCCCCGTAGAGGCGGTTAAATTTCGAT
This sequence comes from Lethenteron camtschaticum, assembly GCA_018977245.1. Lineage (NCBI taxonomy): Eukaryota > Metazoa > Chordata > Hyperoartia > Petromyzontiformes > Petromyzontidae > Lethenteron > Lethenteron camtschaticum. Next base: position 41,088 of record WFAB01002365.1, on the reverse strand, counting down.
TTAAAGCTTTCGTGACTGCAGATGATGATGATGTCACGCACTTTTTTCTCTTACTCCAAAATATCATTGTTGCTCTTCAACAATCTTTCACGTGGTGAGCCGCTTCGTAGAGCTGCTCGCGCTTGTGGCCGGGACGCTTCTGTAAGAGAAGCTGATGGTTTAGTGGGCCTTGCCTGGTAAGATAAACATCTACTTCAAGGACAGTGCATACATTATCAGAGTTGTGTTTTTTGTTTGCATTATGACTGCAGGTATTGTGGTTTATGCAAACATGACTCCTTATAAATGAGGTTCCAATGGTGTAAATGCTTTACCCCGAGCTCTCATACTCTGATGGTGCATTGTCTTTGAGTTGTGCGCCTTTTGGCGTCATCTGGTCCAACACCATGTGAGACTAGGCTCTAAGGAAAGCTGTCTCAGGTGTGGACCAATCAACTTCAAGACAGTGCATGCATTATCAGAGTTGTGTTTTTGTTTGCATTCCGACTGCAGGTATTGTGGTCTATGCAAACATGGCTCCTCGTAAAAAAGGTGTCAGTTTTGTTGCCAGATAAAAGGGTAAAAAAAACAATTAAGAAAAAATGGTTTAGGTTTTTTTGTTTATTAAAAAAAAACTTTTTACCTTCCCTACACTTTGCGCTCCTATTGTGTTTTTGTATTGTTTGTTGTTGTGAAATGTGAACGACCTCACCTGGCATACAGGAGGTCTCCCCGTGGTCGCGTGGATTTTTCTCCAGGTTCTCCAATTTTCCCCTCCACGTTGACAAACACGCTCTCAGAGTGTTGGCTGCTATACATGTCCACGTGATAGGCCACTTGGTTGAGCTGTCATTTGTGGCCAGTACACTTCTGAACAAGAGCTATACAGCTCAGTGGGCCTCACCTGGTCAAATAAAATACAAAGTAATAGTACTGGACATCTGTGAAAAACAGCTTCATATCTCATCGGATTCCTCCAGTACCAATACATCTTCTCATTCTCTATAAATGGGCGCACCGTTTCATTGCTCGCCTGCTTGTGTGTGCTGGGGTCAAGTTGCGGGTGTATTCCCACCATCCTCCAAGACGCCGTGTACAGCGGTCACCCTCTGTAGAACTCCCACCAGAGCTCCTTCTGCCTGCAGTGACGTGACTTCTTCTCTTTCCCACGTGTCTCGCTGCATTTCTTCTGGCGGTTGCTCTCATTCCCAGTCCGTGTAGCGGCATCAATGCAGTCACCTGATTGGTCACCCCACCCGTTCAAGCCAACTGTTTTGACCAATCTGCAATGGCCCACTGATGAACGTAGATCTCGGACACGACGCAGGGTTGAGTCGGTGGGAGACTGCCGGGGACTGCCAGGCTTGGCCTACGAGGTGGTCAGGAGATGGCAGTGTAGCCATGGATTCTTGACTCTATCAGTGTGGAGATTTTGAGTGCTCCCCCCCCCCCCTCTTATGTAAATGCTGTTTAATGTTTACAATAATATTGTGTTCGTGTCAGATGTTTTGAGCCCTCGTTTTCACGTTCACATTCTTGTTTTTGTGGCATTGAGACTTCATCGGCCACAATCATTCCACTTCCGGACGAAGACCTCCCGCGCAATCGCCATCTCTCACAATCCACCGCAGGAGCCGTACACCTCGTCACGAGAGACGAATACCAAGCCACGCTCACTTGAGCAGGAGGACCACTTTAGACTCTTGACGATGCCCAATTGTCTTCGATGTGTTCATTTGTTACAGGCGATTGAGTTCTCAAGAAAAACCACGTTGACAGCAAAGATCAAACAAGGGAAGATGGCCTCTGCATCACCTTCCATCAAGCTTCCTGCAAAACGGCGACACTCACCCTTTGACTGGTTTGAGGGTCCAGATGTCGACACCACTTCTGAATCGGAGGATTAAAAGAGAATCGGAGTTTGTTTTGAGCAACGTTGTTCTACGTTCCATTGTTCTTGGCGAAATGGTAGCCAGGGTGGAGACTTTTAGCCACCGCAGTTCAAATGTTTTGGGTGTTCAGTTTTAAGTCGCTGCTTTTCATCAATTTTCAGAGAGGAGGTGGGGGGTGGACACTTTCGCCATTAACACTGGTCAACAACAACAACACAACATGTTTTTCTGGCCTGGACTTTTGCAGCTGTTCTAGACTAATTTCAGGGTGCCGATTCCAAATCTGATCTCAGATTGCTCAATCACATCTCTTTTTAAATCCTTTATATTAAGTTCGCTTGCTTGCTTAGGACCGTGCAAATCTTTCGGTCGTTTTTTAACCCACTTCCCGTGATCCAATCGAGCTGACATTTTGCACACAGACTCGTTGTGCGTGACAATTTCCAAAATTTTACACTGTTTAGGGAAAATTTNAAATATTTAATTACCAATTGTTTAATGGTGGCAGACAATCATCTGACCCATAGGTGGCAGCCATCTCAAGCCAGAGGACGAGAGGACTCTAGCCACCCNGATGCCACGCATATAAAGGATTTATAGTGAAAAACTTTGTTTTTACGGGTTAATTTTTTATGCTATCGGCATACCCATTTTCATTGATTTTACCCGAAATTAACTCTGTCACTTATGGTTGCAAGTTGTTGCGAGTCAGTGACTGCTTTAGTGTTAAAATATGGTGCTGTATTTTTAGGATAGTGTGTTTATAATATCATTTTATGTAGATATCCACATTTATTTAATATTTTTCTTCTGCAGTTTTTATTGAAAATGCAATCTTTGATATCTCAAAAACATTTTGATTGCATTTTGATTGTAAAGTGAACGTTCATTGTTTCTGTTCGTTGCGTGTTCGCTCAAAATTAAAGCGCTTAAAATCGCAAGCAATTCCGTGCTTTTTTTGTATTCAACGTAAGGAAATACACTCGGAAAGGTTGTGAGTTTGCGAAATCCGTCGCGGGTACCAACTCAGCCCCTTCACCCATTGTGAACATCATCGCCACTGTCGGAGGTCAATCGTGGTTCCGTCCTAATAGCTTCAATAAGTATAACCCGTAAAAACAAAGTTTTTCACTATAAATCCTTTATATGCGTGGCGGCTAGAGTCCTCTCGTCCTCTGGCTTGAGATGGCTGCCACCTATGGGTCAGATCATTGTCTGCAGTATTAAACAATTGGTAATTAAATATTTAATTTGTTTTCCCTAAAAAGTGTAAAATTTTGGAAAAAATTTTCACGAACATTAATTGTCACGCACAACGAGTCTGTGTGCAAAATGTCAGCTCAATTGGATCACGGGAAGTGGGTTAAAAATGACCGAAAGGTTTGCACGGTCGTAAGCGTGCAAGCAAGCGAACTTAATATAAAGGATTTAAAAAGCCGAAGAGTCTTCGCCAACATTGTCAACGCGCGTCCGGAATCTTCTACAGGTGCAGGTCTCCAGAGGCCGTAGGCAGCACGTTCTCCTGTGGTGTTGTTGCAAAGTCTCAGAAGTGTTCACTTGTTTTTGAAGCACTCCCCCCTGTATTCACAACAGCATAAGAGAGACGGGGGAGGATGACTGTGCGTGTACATGCACGCTATTGAGTGGCAAACTTTCACGCGACTGGCAACAAACCAGGACTTGCCAAGTCACGTTTCTGCGAAGACTTGGAGATATCCCACGGAGCCGACCTCCATAAGAGGATGATCTTGGGGGGGGGGGGGGGAACCAGTACGGGTGGCAAACTCGCGTCGTAAAGAATTACAAATGATAACCGTGGCAATCTACTGATATCAATTTAATGAAATGAAATGCATCAATGCAGGGATATTACATCAAAGCAAGGACAGGTGGCAACCTCACGTCTTAAAACAAAAATACTGTAAAAATCACACTCGTTTTGAAAATATAGTGGCGTCACTTAAATGAAATTCGATATGACGTCAGCGCGGGGAGTCGTGACATCGGTTCACGGTGACCTTGGCGTCTTTGTTCGTTTTGCTCACTAGACGGGATTCGAAGCCGTGTCCTTCACGTGTCAAGGGTGACCCACCCTTCCTGTCCTGTCCCTCGGCAATGCTGCCTCCACAGGGACAACCAACCCCTTCTCTATCCCTAATGAACATCTGTTGCATCACCCAATTCCCTGACCCCCCACCCTGCCCCCGGCTTGTGCCCGATGTAGTACAGGGACTACCTCTACTTACAAACATTCGACTTGGGAACTTTCAGAGATACGTGCAACCTGTCCGTATGTCCCGTTACCGCAGTTCAACGATGCCATTGCCCGTCGCAAGTTGATTTGCGCGAGATGAAGAGAACAACTGTGCAGACATCTCTTGGTCGGTATTTCAAGAGAGTAGAGAGGAAACACGTGCCAAAGGGAGTTAGCATCTACATCTGCAGAACGTGAAGAACAGTGGCATCTACATCTGTAGAACGTGAAGAATCAGAGGCATATACATCTGCAGAACATGAAGAACCAGTGGCATCTACATCTGTAGAACGTGAAGAACCAGTGGCATCTACATCTGTAGAACGTGAAGAACCAGTGGCATCTACATCTGTAGAAAGTGAAGAATCAGTGGCATCTACATCTGTAGAACATGAAGAATCAGAGGCATACATCTGCAGAACGTGAGAACCAGTGGCATCTACATCTGCAGAACGTGAAGAACCAGTGGCATCTACATCTGCAGAACGTGAAGATCCAGTGGCATCTACATCTGCAGAACGTGAAGAACCAGTGGCATCTACATCTGCAGAACGTGAAGAACCAGTGGCATCTACATCTGCAGAACGTGAAGATCCAGTGGCATCTACATCTACAGAACGTGAAGAATCAGTGGCATCTACATCTGCAGAACGTGAAGAACCAGTGGCATCTACATCTGCAGAACGTGAAGATCCAGTGGCATCTACATCTGCAGAACGTGAAGAACCAGTGGCATCTACATCTGCAGAACGTGAAGAACCAGTGGCATCTACATCTGCAGAACGTGAAGATCCAGTGGCATCTACATCTACAGAACGTGAAGAATCAGTGGCATCTACATCTGCAGAACGTGAAGAACCAGTGGCATCTACAGAACGTGAAGAACCAGTGGCATCTACATCTGTAGAACGTGAAGAACAGTGGCTTCTACATCTACAGAACGTGAAGTATCAGTGGCACCTGCAGAATGTGAAGAACCAGTGGCATCTACATCTGTAGAACGTGACGAATCAGAGGCATATACATCTGTAGAACGTGAAGAATCAGAGGCATATACATCTGCAGAACATGAAGAACCAGTGGCATCTACATCTGTAGAACGTGAAGAACCAGTGGCATCTACATCTGTAGAACGTGAAGAACCAGTGGCATCTACATCTGCAGAACGTGAAGAACCAGTGGCATCTACATCTGTACAACGTGAAGAACCAGTGGCATCTACAGAACGTGAAGAACCATGGCATCTACATCTGTAGAACGTGAAGAATCAGAGGCATCAACATCTGTAGAACGTGAAGAAACAGTGGCATCTACATCTGCAGAACGTGAAGAACCAGTGGCATCTACATCTGTAGAACGTGAAGAATCAGTGGCATCTACATCTGTAGAACGTGAAGAACCAGTGGCATCTACATCTGTATAACGTGAAGAAACAGTGGCTTCTACATCTGCAGAACATGAAGAACCAGTGGCATCTGCAGAACGTGAAAAACCAGTGGCATCTGCATCTGCAGAACGAGAAGTATCAGTGGCATCTACAGAACGTGAAGAACCAGTGGCATCTACATATGCAGAACGTGAAGAATCAGAGACACATACATCTGCAGAACGTGAAGAACCAGTGGCATCTACATCTGCAGAACGTGAAGAACCAGTGACATCTACATCTGCAGAACGTGAAGAAACAGTGGCATCTACATATGTAGAACGTGAAGAACCAGTGGCATCTACATCTGTAGAACGTGAAGAACCAGTGGCATCTACATCTGTAGAACGTGAAGAACCAGTGGCATCTACAGAACGTGAAGAACCAGTGGCATCTACATCTGCAGAACGTGAAGAACCAATGGCGTCTACATCTGTAGAACGTGAAGAACCAGTGGCATCTACATCCGCAGAACATGAAGAACCAGTGGAATCTACATCTGTAGAACGTGAAGAACCAGTGGCATCTACATCTGTAGAACGTGAAGAACCAGTGGCATCTACATCTGTAGAATGTGAAGAACCAGTGGCATCTACAGAATGTGAAGAACCAGTGGCATCTACATCTGCAGAACGTGAAGAACCAGTGGCATCTACACCTGTAGAACGTGAAGAACCAATGGCGTCTACATCTGTAGAACGTGAAGAACCAGTGGCATCTACATCTGCAGAACGTGAAGAACCAATGGCGTCTGCAGAACGTGAAGAACCAGTGGAATCTACATCTGTAGAACGTGAAGAACCAGTGGCATCTACATCTGTAGAACGTGAAGAACCAGTGGCATCTACATCTGTAGAATGTGAAGAACCAGTGGCATCTACAGAATGTGAAGAACCAGTGGCATCTACATCTGCAGAACGTGAAGAACCAGTGGCATCTACACCTGTAGAACGTGAAGAACCAATGGCGTCTACATCTGTAGAACGTGAAGAACCAGTGGCATCTACATCTGTAGAATGTGAAGAACCAGTGGCATCTACATCTGGAGAACGTGAAGAACCAGTGGCATCTACATCTGGAGAACGTGAAGAACCAGTGGCATCTACAGCTCTCTCCCTCCTGCCCTTTTGTCTCTCCCCTTTCTGGCCCCTCTCCCTCCCTGCCCCCCTCTCTCCCCTCTCTGCCCCCCGTCTCTCTCCCTCCCTGCCCCCCTCTCTCCTGCCCCCTNTCTCTCCCTCTCTGCCCCCCGTCTCTCTCCCTCTCTGCCCCCTCCCCTCTCTGCCCCCCCATCTCTCCCCTCTCTGCCCCCCGTCTCTCTCCTCCCTGCCCCCCGTCTCTCTCCCTCCCTGCCCCTCTCCCTCCCTGCCCCCTCTCTCCCCTCTCTGCCCCCCGTCTCTCTCCTCTCTGCCCCCTCCCCTCGCCCCCCCTCTCTTCTCTGCCCCCCGTCTCTCTCCTCCCTGCCCCTCTCTCCCCTCTCTGCGCCCCGTCTCTCTCCCTCCTTCCCAACTGAATCCCCTAACCTCTCGTTATAAGTCGACGAAGGCTCGGCGCCCTCTGATGTCTCTCTCTCTCTTCCTGTCTTCCCCTCGCCTCCCTTCTCTTTGCCGATCTCTCGCGACGTCTCTGCCCTCCCCTCTTCTCGCCCCGTCTCTCTCGCTCCGTCCGAACCGGACCCCCTAGCCTCTGCCTCAAGAACCGTTGAATGAAATTCCTCTGATGGTTGTCTCTCTCTCTCTCTTGCCGTGCTCCCCTCGCCGCCTCGTCTCTGCGTCTCTCGCTCGCCGCGTCTCTGGCCCTCGACTCTTGCTGCGCCGTCTCTCTCTCCCCTCTTCCCCTCCCGCTCCCCGACTCCGCCCCAGTTCTGTGCCCCTCAGGCCGAGCTCCTGCCCCTCGCTGACGTTCATCTGCCCCCCCCTTCGCTGCCCTCCCTCAGACCTCCCGCGGCCCATCCCTTGGCCCCCTCTCGCCTCGCTCCCGCACTTCTTCATGGAAGCTCTTCGTGGGCCGCGTCTCCTCCGGGCGCCGTTCGGCCTCCTGCACACACCTCCTGCACGCACCTCCTGCACGCACCTCCTGCACGCACCTCCTGCACCGCCACTGCCAAAGACAAAGATCCCCGTATAGCCTCTAACAGACTGTCGGGGGCAAGTGCTGTTAGCGAGTAGCAGCACTTATCAAGGCCGGCACTGTGGCACACGGGGGGGGGGTGGGTGACCAGAACCAGGCCCGGCCCCCTTTGTCTCCCTAGTGGTGATGTTTACACATCGCACAAGGGACAACTTTTAGGCCGAGTTGACCTCGGGGAGGCCCACGACCGGTTCAGATAATCATCAACTGTTTTTGGCCGTGAGCAGGAATCCAACTCGGGTCCCTGCAGAGTTCGATTGAGTTTGCAAACGAAAACTAAAATGTGTGGCACTAACGAGCAATCGGTGATGACAATTTCTGCTGAACGTGCAGAAGACTTGGCCCAGTAATTGGCCAACAGAGCCACGCCCATCAGCATCGAACTCTGCCCACCGTTGTCAACAAACTAGTTGAACACGACCAGGATTGTGCATTAATGTTTTTGGGTGAGATCGCGTTATTATAAATGTGTCGCAACCCTCCACCACCACCACCACCCGACACGGACAATCAGTAAGACAAATGCAACTGCTCGACTGTAGGGGCGACCGCGTGGATTTTGCGCGACTTGTAATGAAACGTTTCCGAGAACGCCAATGTTGTTGTTGTTGTTTTACTGCTGTTAGACGACTCATTTAGGCTGAAGCGAAAATCCACGAGTTATTGATTTACGTCACAATCTGAGGTTCGCGGTTAATCCACAAATGTGATCGAGTCTACTGTATCATTCAGTCACTTTCCCCATCACAACCAGCATATCCGCAATGCAACGTAACTGCTGCATTCTAACGGCATTCTAAGTGGATTAAATAACAATGCACTGAATGACCATTCATTATTAATATCTTGAGCTAACACCAAAACACACAGAGACCCACACAGACCCACAGAGACCCACAGATACCCATACAGACCCACAGAGACCCACACAGACCCACAGAGACCCACACAGACCCACAGAGACCCATACAGACCCATACAGACCCACAGAGACCACACAGACCCACACAGACCCATAGAGACCCATACAGACCCACACAGACCACAGAGACCCATTCAGACCCACAGATACCCACAGAGACCCACACAGACCNACNGAGACCCACAGAGAGAGACACAGAGACCACAGACCCACAGAGACCCATACAGACCCACAGAGACCACACAGACCCACAGACCCATAGAGACCCATACAGACCCACACAGACCCAGAGACCCATACAGACCCACAGAGACCCACACAGACCCACAGAGACCCACAGAGACCCATACAGACCCACAGAGACCCACAGACCCACAGAGACCCATACAGACACAGACCCACAGAGACCATACAGACCCACAGAGACCCACAGACCCACACAGACCCACAGACCCATACAGACCCACAGAGACCCATACAGACCCACAGATACCCACATAGTCCCACACAGACCCACAGAGACCCACACAGACCCATACAGACCCACAGACCCATACAGACCCACAGAGAGGTATACTGGATGTGGTGTGCTGGGTGCAGCAACAATGTCTCTGCCGCCGATCCGGCCACGTGCGGATGGATAAAGAGGCCAATTCAAGTGATTTCAGCAGTAATTCTGACGTCATCTCTCAGGATAAAAATCCGTTCTCGAAAAATTCAACTCTGAATTCAAGACTAATAAATTAACCCGTAAAAACAAAGTTTTTCACTCTAAATCTTTTACATGCGTGGCGGCTAGAGTCCTCTCGTCCTCTGGCTTGAGATGGCTGCCACCTATGGGTCAGATGATTATTCTTAGGTTTTTTCGGTAAAGTCACGTAGGTAAAACATCAAATTAATTTTNTTTTTTTTTTATTTATTTTTTTATTAATTTTGATGTTTTACCTACGTGACTTTACCGAAAAAACCTAAGAATATGAATCCTTGCAGTCACGAAAGCTTCAAATCTAGGGTCAGATGATTGTCTGCCACCATTAAGCAATTGGTAATTAAATATTTAAAACATTTCCCTAAACAGTGTAAAATTTTGGAAAACATTTTTCACGACAATTAATTGTCACGCACAACGAGTGTGTGCAAAATGTCAGCTCGATTGGATCACGGGAAGTGGGTTAAAAAACGACCGAAAGATTTGCACGGTCGTAAGCAAGCAAGTGAACTTAATATAAAGATTTAAAATGACTGCTATGGTACCCCGGGTACCGCCATGAGGTTCATACGACCCGGTGTCCTCCACTGTGGAAGAGCACTCACCACCCTGGGGTGAGTGGTGGGTGGGTGATGAGTGGGTGGGTGAGTGGGTTGATGGGTGAGTTAGCGGGTGATTGATTGAGTGGATCAATTGGTGTATTGGTGCATAGCTGTCAACCCACAGGGTTCACCCCGTATTCTTGCACAGGGAAATTGAGTTTCCATGTCAATACGGCGGGCAGATGTTTCAATACTGGCAAACAAAATAGTCTTTGTGTTTCTCCCTTGTTCAAGTTCAAGTTCATGTATTAGGTATAGCCATGTGAGCCATTCGGCTCTTGAACCGGATGCAACCGCAACAAACAAAAAAAAAACATGAACAAAAAACATCTTAAAGTGAATATGTGACTAAGTGCAAACAGAAAATCCAAGAAAAGACAGCAAAATATTGCAGAAAAAAATCACCATGTACACCAACGCTGTGATGGGACTTTGCAGGATGAACGCTGAGATGTATCATGGGCACGGGGTGACCATACGGTCTGAATTGGTCAGTCGTAAGGTAGGGCGCTCATGCCGAGTTGGCAGGTTTGGTCGCTGATATGAAATTTTAAGGTCCCCAACCACCATACGTGACACGGCCGGCAGAGTCTTCCGGAAGATGTCCCTCGAATCTTGGAGGGCCACGTGAGATTGGAGGTGACAGAAACAGCAACAGCAGCAGCAACAACAACACCACAACAACAGCAGCAACAACAGCAGCAGAAACAACAACAACCACACAACAACAACAACCACAGCAACAGCAGCAGCAGAAACAACAACATCAGTGGCAAGGACGACAAAGACGTGGGGCCTAGTGGACGTGGGTAGAGCCTGGGGCAGGCCTGTACCAGCGCGGCGTTGTGGTGTATGCGTGGTGTGTAGGCCTCGGCCAGGTAAGGTCATTTACCCTTTTACCGGGTAAAAGGGTCAAGGGTAAAGGTGTTGACATGCCAAGGGGCAAGGTAAAGGGTAGGGTAAAGGAAGCGCCAAGTATTACCCGGTAAATACGGTGCCTTGTTTAGCGCTAGAATCTCCGTGGTGCAGTCCGTGGCCTTCATTTAACAAGTAATATTAAAACAAACTTTTTTAAAAACACGCTTTTATTAAATGTACTCGTAATGGCAGAACTCCACGACTCCAGGAAGTGGCCCCGAAGTTTGCCATACGTAAGGGGACCGTGGCCAATCACAGCCAACGTGAGTGAGCGTGGACAATTAGACCCAAGCCGAAACAACAATACAAAATAATGTTTAAAAATTTTTNATGATAGAATATAGTTTGTCATCAGTATGACATAAGTATACCAAGTTTGCAGTCGATACCACATTGGGAAGTGGGTTAAAATTGAGTTACAAGATTTGATACGACAACAACAACGACAACAACGACAAGCGTGTAAAATTGGAATCATCGAGAGTATTCTACATGAGCAAAGCGCTCTACCTACAGCATTTACCATTATAAACCTTGTTCATGTGTAGTAGTTCCCAGTAATTACCCTGTAATCAGGTCATTAGTATGGGTAAGGGTAAAAGGTGGGTAAAGGTAGGCTCGTTGCGTTTTACCTTACCTGCTAAAGGGTAAAAGGTAGGGTAGAGTGATTGTATTGTGGTAAGGTAAAAGGTAAGGTAAAGGTAGGCTCGTTACATTTTAACTTTTACCTTACCTTGCTCTTCCGACAGGCTGCGTTGGCTGGGTCGTGTATCCCACATGCCCCAGCCACCGCATGCCTAAAAAGCCTTAGTTAGGCCGGATAGAGGGAGATACACTGGGATGGCTTGTGAAAGAGATGCAGTGATGTGGCACAAGAGGATGTAGAGCTGGCTGGCTGGACTTGCTGGTTTGAAGACCGTCCTCTGTGGAGGAGGCTCGTGAAGGACGCTGCTGCTGGGCAGTTTGAGNCAGTCTCCCTCCAGCAACAACGGAGTGCAGAGGAGTGACAGCAGCCTGGCACAGGTGGTGGTCCATCTGCCACTTGTCTCAGTGAGCCGATCCATTAGCCCCTGGGTCTGTCCCTTGACCTCCTGCTGCCAGCACGAGGCGTTCGACACTTCACGTGGCCTTCAAGTGCACGTATAGCCTTGACTTAGAGCTTTCGTGACTGCAGGGATTTCATATTCTTTGGGTCTCTCGGTAAAGTCGCGTATCTACGTGACTTTACCGAAAGATCCAAGTGATATGCACGTAGCCTGGCGCAAGCCCCGTGGTGACGTCACCGCCACTCAGTGGCAAATGGCGCTTGTTGTTGATGGTGCTGACGGAGGTGACGGTGTTGGAGGCGATGGCGTTGGTGGCGCTGATGGCGGCGGTGACGGTGTTGGAGGCGATGCTGACGGCGGTGACTGTTGTGACGTTACAGGTTTGCGCCCCGCACGGCCACCGTCACCCGGGAAGGAGAAAAGACCCGCCAAAGATCTCTGATGGAGCGATGGGGACAGGAGAGCGAGGAGTGAGAAGAGGTCAGGGCAGAGAGGAGGAGCCTCAACTTACGGAAGAGCACGAAGCGAGATGATGGATAGCCAGACGCCCAGAGGGAGAGTGTGCAGTGAGGTCATCCACCCACCNACTCATCCACCCACCCACTCACCCAGAGGGAAGTGTGCAGTGAGTCATGCAGAGAGCAGCAGAGGCAGGCGCGGACAGGGCCAGGGGGGAGAGGGGGAGCGAGAACATCGAGGAGGGTGGGTAGGGCGGTCGACTGGCGAGACCGGGGTGGGTAGAGAGAGGACGTCCCCACCCGTTTGTCCGTCCACCGCCTCACACTCGGTGGAGACAGGGCAGCTNTGAGACAAACGCGCTTCTACAATATACCCGTGATGTTTCGGTGTGGGGAGAGTGTTTGCGTCCTCACGGACTGGCGCGTGTGTGTACGCTCTGTCTAGGAGGGTGAGTGCGCCGTGAAGAGATCGAGTTACAGGGTAGGCAAGAGCGCTCTCACCCACATCGGTGTGCGTGCCTCGCGGGCGTCCGCCTCCCACTGTTCCACCCACCCGCTCATCCACGAGTGGGTGTCAAGATGGCAGAATTAACGCGCAAAAACCTAGACAGATGTGTCGTGAACATTTGATCAATGTTGGACGGGTTTCATCCGGTGGCTCAGTGCTGAACAGAAATTGTTGTTGACGACGCTGACGGAGGTGACGNTGTCGGAGTGAGGTGACGGTTGTGACGTTACAGATCTGCTCCACGCGTGNCCACTCTCTCGGGAAGGAGAGAGCCACCAACGCGGTCCGACGGAGCGAGGGGTCGCAGAGCGAGGAGCGAGAGAGGTCAGGGCAGAGAGGACCTCAAATAACGCACGAATGGAGATGTGNCAGACCAAGACGCCCAGAGGGAGAGTGTGCAGTGAGGTCATCCACCCACCCACTCATCCACCCACCCACTCACTCATCCACCCACCACGTCATCCACCCACTCACTCATCCACCCACTCACTCACTCATCCACCCACCCACTCACTCATCACCACCCACTCACTCATCCACCCACCNACTCATCCACCACTCACTCATCCACCACTCACTCATCNACCCACTCATCCACCACTCACTCATCACCACCACTCATCCAACCACCACTCATCCACCCACTCATACACCCACCCACTCATCCAACCACCACTCATCATTCATTCACTCATCCACCNACCCACTCACTCATCCACCNACTCACTCATCCACCACCCATCCACCCACTCATCACCCAGCCACTCATCCACCACTCACTCATCCACCACCCACCATCCACTCACTCATCCATCCACCCACTCACTCACCAGAGGGAGAGTGTGCAGTGAGGTGGGCCGATGGCGGGAGAGAGCAGCAGAGGCAGGACGCGGACAGGGCCAGGTGGGACAGAGGGGGGGCGAGAAGCAGAGTCGAGGGAGGGCGGGTAGGGCGGTCGATCTGGCGAGACCGGAAGCCGAACGGGGAGGCACGCCGGGGTGGGTAGAGAGAGAGATGTAGAGAGGAGGGACAGAGAGGTGGTGGGAGAGGCCAGAGATCAGGGCAAGTCCACATCAAGAATGCCATTGACATTCTAGCGCAGGTGATGTCGGACTTGCCAAGCGGGAGAGGGAGTGAGCGACCGGAAGAGAGAGCAGCAGAGGCAGTACGCGGACAGGGCCAGGTGGGGAGGGAGGGGCGAGGAGCAGAGTGGCGGGTTCAGGGCGGGTAGGGCGGTCGATCATCTGGCGAGACGGGTCAAGCTGACGGGGGAGACACGCCGGGGTCGGNTAGAGAGAGAGAGAGGTCGGACGAGAGACCGAGAGAGGTGGGACAGAGAGAGGAGGGATAGAGAGGCCGGGNAGTGGGGGGAGAGGCATGGACGATGGGTGGATGGGGAAGGCCGGAGAGAGCAGAGGGAGATGCACATAAGAAATGCCATCGGGATGATAGATCGGATGTTACGGGACTTGCCAGTGGGAGGACGACCGGAAAGACGACATATTTGTAAGGGTAGAGTCACGTAGAGACCGTAGATTAGCATCCTTGTCTAGCCACTCACTCGTCCACTCACTCACCAACTCACCCAGCGACTCAACCACTCACTCATCCACCCACCCACTCACCCACCCACTCGTCCATTCACTCACTCATCCACCCACCCACTCACTCATCCACCATCACTCATCCACCACTCACTCATCNACCACCACTCATCCACCCACTCACTCATCCACCACCACTCATCCNTCACCACCACGTGACCTCATCCACCACCCACCACCACTCACTCATCCACCACTCATCCACCCACTCACCCACCACCACTCACTCATCCACCACTCATCCACCNACTCACTCATCACCACTCACTCACCCCTCACCACTCACCCACCACTCACCACCACTCATCACCNCANTCATCATTCACTCACCCAACCATCATGGAAAGATGTCATGAGCCACTTTGGGCCATGACTTGATTTGTGCAGTCTATGCAAGTGTGAGCTTAGTGCGCGCAAGTGCAACTCAAGTGTCACGGCTCGACAAACAGAACAATCGAGACGAGGGGAAAGCCTCGTGGCACAGCCCCGGTCGGTGCGAGACCTGATATAANAGATGTAAATAGTGAAACCCATTCTAGATTTGAAGCTTTCGTGACTGCAAGGATTCATACTCTTAGTTTTTTCGGTAAAGTAACGTAGGGAAAAATGAAATTAAAATTAACAAAAACTATTTTTTATTAATTTTAATTTCATTTTATTTTGATTAATTTAATTTCATTTTTTACCTAAAAAACTAAGAGTATAGTGAAACCCGCGTTGATGTCCCCACCCGTTTGTGCCGTCGTACCGCCTGCACACTCGGTGGCTTACGCCACTGGGCAAGCTTTGAGGCAGACGAGGCTTCTACAATATCCGTGATCTTCTTGGTTCTTTCGGTAAAGTCACGTAGAAGGGAAAAATAAANTAATAAAATAAAAATAAAAANTAGGAGCGTCTATTTAAGCCGGGTTGGAAGGGAGAAGGGCGCCTTGACAACCCCTTCCAACCCAGCTTAAATAGACGCTCCAAGCCTGGTGGTGTTTATTCAGACGCTGTCTCCCGACAGACCTGGTCTTCACCTGAGGACGGCTGCTTGTGTTGTGGCCGAAACGTCGTGAGAATTATTTTATGTTTATTTTTATTATTTATTCTCTTCTACGTGACTTTACCGAAAGAACCAAGAAGATGAATCCTGCAGTCACAAAGTTTTAAATCGAAATATATCCGTGATGCTTTGGTGTTTGTGTCCTCAAGGACTGGCGCGTGTGTGACGCTTTTGTCTAGGAGAGGGTACGCAAGTGCGCACATCTGGTGTCGCACGCCCGCGTGATGGCTCCTCCNACTGTTCACGACCGCTTTGATCGGCCGCTCGACGCACGAGTGGTTTGTCAAGATGGCAGAATTTACGCGCAAAATCTAGACGGATGTGTCGTGAAATTTTATAAATGCTGGACGGGTTTTATCCGGCGATTCGAGCGCTGAACAGAAATTTTTATATTCTGAGCGTTTGTATTTTCGCTGCTTAACGTAAGTGTTGTGCGATGTGGCGGATATTTTAATGGGCCATGCAAGTGGTTGAATGGGGGGGGGTGGGGAAAATACATGACCCTGGCTGAATGACCAGTGATTTAATACCAATTAATGATCAATCAGGTGGTCTGTCTGGCAATTTGTGCCTCTGTTTGATACAGGGGTGGAGTGCCAATCTTATTTGACAGACAACTATTACAGGTTTACCATGTTTAGTGGTTTTCTCCTTGTCACAGGTTGAGTCACAAACCGTAGCTCTCCATAACAAAGGCTCACCCTCTTAAGCCTCACTTACCATATTAATAAAAAGTGTGCTGTACTCAGCCTTACCCCCCCCCTTCTCCAACCATTATATATACGGAGTGGTAGCTCCTGTAATCTCTCATTTACGTGATACAGCTGTCGTGGCTGTGACGGTTCCACCTGAAGACAGAAGCTTGTGTTGCCTCCGAAACGTCGTGATTTTNATTTTATTTTACTTTTATTAATTTTAATGTTTTACCTACACAGTGACTTTACCGAAAAAANCCTAAGAATATGTATAGGGGTGGAGTGGTTTTGGCGGCAGCGTGCCTCGTATAAAGTGTCGTGGTGTGGTGACATCGGTGGCTTTAAGCCACAATATCTGAATATTGTCTTGTGTCTATCTGAAACAATCATGGTCTCTCTCTCTCTCTGAAACTCACTTTGAGTTGTTGGTCACTGCACTGCCCTTTTGTTTTGGTGTGTCCTGTGACCGTTGTTGTTGTTTNGTGCCTGATGATTGCAGTGAATGTTTGCGGTGTGTTTATGGTGAATTATTCAATGTTTGTTGGTGATCTTTTAAGGCATGCCTTTTGTTTACAATGGTAATCAGAAATTTAACTGCATAAAGAAAATTATATAAAACTCCTCTATTGCAATAAAAAACTCGTTAATATTATGAATGGTAGTTGCGTTGAAACCTTCATATAGTGTTGTTTAAAAGACCGGGAAAATGTATGTTCGTAGAATATTACGTTTGACTTGCTGGCTGATTGGCTTACTCGGCTTGACTTTCTCATTGGCTCTCACGGCATCTCTGGTCTTATAGATCCCTTCAAAGCTTCAATTTGACTATTCCTCTCACATTTTGTCTGCTTCTTCTCATACATCTCCATATCTCTCATTGCTTTTCTCACTCCATCTCCATATCTCTCATCTTTTCTCACTCTATACATCTCCATGTCTCTCATTGCTTTTCTCACTCCATCTCCATGTCTCTTATTGCTTTTCTCACTCCATACATCTTCATGTCTCTCCACATGTCTTTGCTCATCTCAAAACATCCCATGTCTCTCTTTCTCTCATTCAATATCTCTCTGCTCATCTCAATACATCCCAAGCCTCTCTGTTGCTTTCTTCCTCCGTACAGAGACCCATAACGAGGTCTCTACGCTGTTGCGCCAGTCACGGAACTGGAGGGGCGCTAAGCACCGGGAGCCTCCATTGGAGGACGAAAGGACACGTGACCGGGAGCGGAGAGCTCCGGTCTTGACACATGAGGAGGCGTGGCGCGAGTGGCGGCCAGGGGATAAAGGGGGAGCGCCGAGGGATTCGGGCTCTTCGTCGGTGGTAGAGTTCGCTAGAAGTCGTGGTTCTGTAGCGTGTGAGCTACAGACCCGTTCGCTAGCTCAACTCACACACACATATTGAACAGTATAGGACAGCATAGCCACACTTGACAATCGTTCTGCTGCATTTAGTCACCCTGGTCGCCAGCGACGATGCCGAGACAGCCACGCGGCGGCCTTCAAGCGGGGAGCCTTCGGTGGGCCGAGCCGTCCGCCATTGGGCCTCTGTGAGGCTTCCGCCCTTCCCGACACGGGCAGGACGCCGCCATCTTGGGTGTGGTCGCGGCCGAACGGCGGGAAGCCGCCATCTTGTCGCCGCCGCAGCCATCGCCTTACGACGATTAAAGAATTCTCAGTTGGAGGAGATTGGAGCGCATTTGCGTGGCGTTTTGAGTCGCCGTCCGATCCGCCAAGTGGACGGATGCGGAGCCTTGGAAGTTCTGCCGAGCTCCTGGATGACAAGACTTTGAAATTATTCCGCTCCATCGCAGCCGCGAAGAAGGCGACGCTGAAAGGGGCGTTCGACGAAATGGTGGAAGCGTACGAGCCTCCAGACGACGCACACGGAGATTCATCCAGAGGCAACGGGCGCTGTTGGAGAAATATTCTGATGTCTTTAGTAAAGACGATTTCGATCTGGGATGCACCTCGTTGCTCTCCCACCATATTGATACGGGATGCTGTTCCCATTCGGATGAATCCACATCGGTTGAGCCCGGCGGAGAGGGATCATGTACGCGGCGCAGTGGATAATGCTAGCCGCCGACATTATCTCTCCGTCCAACAGCCCGTGGGCGCTCGGTGGTCCTGGTGAAGAAAAAGGATGGTAAATTGCGGTTTNGTGTCGATTTTCGGAGGTTAAACAAAGTGTCGGTTGCGGACGCTTACCCCTGCGCGTATGNATGATTCCCTCGATTCCTTGTCTGGGGCGAAATTTTTTTCCACTCTTGACCTCTCTTCGGGTTCTGGCAGCTTCCCTGGACGAGTCCTCGAGGGAGAAGACGGCTTTCCGTACGCCGCAGGGCCTGTTTCAGTTTAATTGTCTCCCCATGGGCTTGAACTCCGCCCTGCTACGTTCCAGAGGTTGATGGAACTCGTGTTGACCGGTCTGCATTGGACGTGCCTGATATATTTGGATGATGTTATTGTGTTCAGCCGTACGTTTGAGGAGCATCTTCAGAGATTGGATGCTTTTTTGCTAGGGTGCGTTCCGCCAATTTGAAATTTAAGCCCAAAAAGTGTCACCTTTTGCAACGATCACACCAAACGTTCGCGAGCACAGCGGCAGGGGACGAGCAACGCTCCGCTCCACAATTCACGAGCGAGCGTTTGTCGACAGCCACGGGGTGACAACAGGGCCCAGCATAAAGACTCCGATGGCGGCAACGCAATCGAGGCGAGGGTCTGTCGAACAGCGTAACCCTGCGAGCCTGTTTCCATCGGTGAGATAATGACGAAGAGTGGGAAACTTCTTCTTGGTTCTTTCGGTAAAGTCACGTAGAAGGGAAGCAATAAAATAATAAAAATAAAACATAATAAAATAATTCTCACGACGTTTCGGCCACAACGCAAGCAGCCGTCCTCAGGTGAAGAATGAGACACTGCCAAGCTAGGAGCTTATATATAAGCTGCGTTGGAGGTGCAAGAGCGCCTTAACAAAAAGAATGTGCATATGAAGAGGAATTTAGCATATTCATGGGAAATGCGTAGGAGGTGGGTGGGGGGGGGGTTTCATAGTCATGCCATGCATTATGCAGGATCAACAGCACCAAGGGGGGTGCAGTAGCATTAACAAAGGAAAAGAATGTTAATAGTATGTAGCTGCAGTTACTAAACAACAACGTAGAAAACTAAAGTATAAACTACATAAAAAACAAAGTATAAACTGCATAGCACCATCAGTATACTTACTATACTCTACAATAAGTTACTAACAGTAAGTAATACATTACAATTCTACGTCGTAAAAATTATATAATATGCTTCCATCTAAACTTTATTCTCTTACATCACACGAGCATACACTGTTCTAAACTCCACCGAATCACGGGTGGAGGGGGGGGNAACTTTATTACCAGATCCTGTAGTCCGCGGTACACCACGTTCACGGAGAAGTGATTTTATTTTAATGAGACGCGCATCATGTGGGCACGGCGAATGTCTCGGATTTGCAGATTGGAGTGCGGGTGTGGAGTTTTCACCGTGCATATATTCTCTAGCGATGAGTTTAAACTAAAAATATTACAGATTTCAGATGCCTTGCATTCTATAATAAATGTGCGTGTCGTCTGCCTCTAATCAAAGCGACAAGTTTTGGCGGCAAAAGCGCTTCGACGTTACCTCACGCCAGCGTGCGAGGTCACTTGCACTTCGAATATATTTTTTTNATCGGGACCAAATATTAGGTTACTCATAAAACCATAAACAAATCCCTCATTCTAATTTCAAAATTAAGTTGACAGCTTGTAGGTGGTGTACGTTTTCCATGGTGTGCATTACTCTCAAAATCTGCCATTCTTCACCAACGTGTCACCTTTGGATCTTTAAAATGTTATTTTGATTACGCTCGTTATACCCAGGAAAGCCGCACGAGTCGCAGCAGCAGCAGGGGTCATAGATTGCTATGTAAGTAATACAAGATTCCAGTGGGGCCAAGTGATGTTGAGGACATTGAGACAACTCACACCAAACCCCAATTTTCCAAACCTTCGGAGACCCTTTCCTGGTTGATCATCATACCAAGATGACAACATATCAATCAGAGCATGCGTCGCTATGCGCAGCGCACCGTCCACTTCTCTACAAACTGACAAGACTCGTTTACAGCGTCCTCACTGAGGTTTCGCTATCCGAAATGTAATAACCACAGTGCGTAGCGATTAAAAATAAACTGTAATGCATAGATGTGAGAAAGGGATGATGATGATGGTGGGCCGATCGTCTAGAGCAGGGGTCGCAAACTCGCGGCCACGGGCCAATTGCGGCCCTCGGACGATATTTTGTGGCCCCACCTTAATATGAAAGTTTAATGTTAGTGTGGCCGCGAGTTTTATATTGTAGCAACCCGCTGTTAGCTGCTGTGTGGGACAATGTTATGATGTCTGGTTTCCTACTGTGCCTGTCCAGTGAATGCGGCATGCATGTGAGTGACATGGGGGGGGTCGTGTGTGTGTGTGTTTGTGTACGTGTGAGAGTGAGTGAGAGAGACAGCCGGGAGAGAAAAGAGTGGCTTTGGATGTGCGGAGAGCAGGAGGGTGAAATTCATAGTTTTCCGCCCTCTTTCGCACAGGTCATGATGTATCCAGTGCTTCATTTGTAAATCACAAGGTCCGGAACGCTAAGTACATATGACAGCGCACAGGTCCCGGAACGCACGTAAAACGACGCTTAAAACAGCACACACATGCCACTTACAATGCAGTGGGACTTATTTAGGCTATACTGCAGTGACGTATCAGTCTTTGTGTCAATAAAGTGGCATCTTGAGCAAAGGCGACTTCTGTGTCCAGCGAGAAAACGAACGGAACACACACACACATTTGTTAAATTGAAGGCAAATTCAAGGGACACCACGGCTCCTTTACACACGCTGCGCTGTGAGGTTTGGGAGCTTCTTTACGCAGAGGATTATTCTAAACCGCAGCAGTTTATAACACGTCATTGAGCTAATATCTACATTTACAGTCTGGGCTGTTTACATTATTATTTACACCTGATATGTGTGGATGAATTTTAATGATTTAAATTCCCTCATCCTCTGGTGGTGACATTTACGCACCGAGCCACAGACTGTACATGACGATGTGCATAATTATTTTGGTTCATCTTAGAAGTCTGCATTTGTTATTATTTTATGAAATTGTGATGCTGTTAAGAAAGCTTTATATATAACTTATTAGATTATCTTGTTATTGCGTGGCCACAAATTAGTAATTCATCCACCGATGTCAACGGCTCCGTAATTTTCTAGTGATTACATTATATTGTTATATTTTATTTTAATCATTTCTTAAAAAACTTTTTTAATATTCATTTTTTTNCGATACGAGAGGTACCGGATCTGCTCAAATAAGTCCGGAACGCAGGCAAGCCAACACGCCGGCACAAAGTAAGCACAAAAATGTATAGAAAAATGTATGTGACTGAAGGCAGCGAAAGCCCCACAGTGGCCAGCAGCATTTGAACCCGTGGTCACACAATGACGCTGCCTCATAGAGTCCTCTCCTCCCTCTTCGGCTCTCCACTGTGCGCGCATCGGAGCGCGTCAAAGCGCAGATCCACAGCTCACACGGCTCAGATCCCGTGCTTGAACAGAGAAGCGTGTATAGTAGCAGCCGCTACAGCTGTCTGCCTGTGACTGGGGTGTGGGGACGAAATCTGATGGGAACGCATTACCCCCCCCCCCATAATCTACGCACCTGTTGTTACCGAAAAAGCGGAAATGACGTGCATTTGCGGAAATTACGTCTCCGTGCGTCGTGGTTGGCTAAACACTTGACTGAAACTTTATTGCGTGAGCGACAGCAAGTGGAATGAATATAGATCTTGTCACCAGCCCCAATCATGTCTTTTTCAAAGCCTGCAGTGAAGAGAAAGGTTGGTGACGAGCACAGACAATTTCAGGAAAAGTGGGAGATGCAATATTTTTGTTGAGCACATGAGCACCCGACGTGTCTTATTTGTACAGAAAAAGTGCGGTGCACAAGGAATACAACCTCAAACGTCATTACTCAACTAGACATGCTGAGGAGTATGCAAAATACCAGGGAGATGAGAGAGCCAACCGGTTGCCAATCTTAAAACATGTCTACTGAGGCAACAACATGTCTTCAAGAAAGCAACCAAAGAGAATAATGCAGCAGTCGAAGTAAGCTACGTGGTTAGTGAGATGATTGCTAAGGTAGGAAAGCCATTCACAGAAGGCGAGTTTATCAAAAGTGCATCTTACAGGCTGCAAGTATAGTCTGTCCGGAAAAAANGGTCAGTTTAGCAACATCAGCCTTTCTGCTAACACGTGGCAGAGCGCATTTCTGACCTGTCAAGTGACATTTATGATCAACTGCGTGAGAAAGCCAAATTTTTCAATGCATACTCAGTCGCTCTTGACGAGAGTTCAGACATCACTGACACTGCCCAGCTCACAATATACGTCCGTGGTGTTGATGACAATTTTGAAGTGATGGAGGAGTTGCTCACAGTAATTCCAATGCATGGCCACACCACCGCTCAGGAGATATTTTGCCAGCTGTGTGATGCCATTGTGAATGCCGGTTTGCCATGGAAGAAGTTTGTTGGAATAACAACGCGACGGAGCGTCATCAATGACAGGGAGGAAAANTGGACTGGTGGCACTTGTTCAAAGAAAACTAGAAGAGGAGGGTGTGAAGGAGGCAATTGCTCTGCACTGCACATCCATCAGCAGGCCCTTTGCAGCAAATGCCTGAAGTTTGACAATGTGATGTCTGTTGTTGTGAAATGCATCAACCAAATCAGATCCAGGGCTTAAAGCACCGATGTTCCGTACTTTTTTNAGAGAAATGGAGTNAGAATATGAGGATGTGTCTACTTCACCGAGGTACGTTGGCTCAGCAGGGAAACGTCTTGAAGATATTTTTGAGTTGAGAGCAGAAGTGAAAGCCTTCATGGAGAAGGATGGGGTGGCTGTTCCTGTGCTAAGTGATCCAAATGGTTCATGGACTTAGCTTTTCTTGTTGACATCACGCATGAGCTGAATGTACTGAACAAGAAGTTACAAGGCCAGGGCAGCTCGTCAGTGCTGCCTATGACAACGTGAGAGCATTCTCCACAAACTTGTGTTATGGAAAGCCCAGCTCTCTCAGACAAACCTTTGCCATTTCCCAGCATGCAAGGCACTCCTGAATGCAGGCACACCATTCAGTGGTGAGAAGTATGTTGATGCCATTTTGAGGCTACAGGAGGAATTNGATCACAGATTTGCAGACTTCAAGACGCACAGAGCCACTTTTAAATTTTTGCGGATCCCTTCTCCTTTGATGTGCAAGATGCCCTCCTGTGCTTCAAATGGAGCTCATTGACCTGCAGTGCAACTCTGACCTCAAAGCCAAGTTCAGGGAGGTGAGTGGAAANGAAGACGAGCTTGGGCAATTTTTGCGAGAATTGAACCCCAGCTTCCTGAGCTTTCCGAATGTTCAAGCGGACCACATATTTGTGTGAAAAGCTCTTCTCCACCTTGAACTTCAAGAAGTCCAAGTACAGTCCAGACTTACTGATGATCATCTTCAAGCCATACTGAGGTCTCAACTGCTTCCTCCTCAAGCCAAATGTGGCTCAGCTATGTGAGAGGAAGCACTGCCAGGTCTCTGGCAGCAAGAAGTAGGCAAGAGAAGCCATGTTCAGAAGAACCGTTCATGTTCTTCAATATTCTATTCATGTCCAGAAGAACCCATTGAAGTTAAATAACTGTTAGTAATGACATTTGAGAAGTTTGGATTTTTTTTAGCAAAGTTTTTTTTGTGGAATACCTGATGCGGCCCAGCCTCACCAATACTGCCTCCAGCGGCCCCAGGTAATTTGAGTTTGAGACCCTGCACTAACCCATCTATTGGTGGGAATCCTTCCCTGACACCCTACACATTCACATTCATTGGGNCTCTTCAAATACTGGAGTTTTGTACCGTCTTGTTATTTTGGTTGCCAACCCTGCGGCAGATGGTTCAAATGGGTTTCGGTGCTTCTGAGTTTGGAGCGTCTCTGCGTGCGGTTAGAGCACTAGCCTCACTCAGGAGGGTGGTGAGTTTCAAATCCCGTCAGGAGTTCAGCTTTTACGGTGGTGTTTTTGTCCAACGGATCTATAATGTGCTGACCAAGATGAGACCAGGAATCAAACTCAGGCCGTCAGGTTCAGAGTGGAAGGTGCTTATCGCTGTACCACCACGCCACTGCTCGACTCCAAATATACGAGTAGCGTAACATATGATTTGTACCACCACACTGGTATTCTGCTATTCATGTTATTAATACAGCATTGGGGCAGTTGAACATTAACAATATTTGGAGACAACTCGGCATGACGCCGCCATGCCTGTGATCCTGTTCTGTGAGGCGAGGGTGAGTGGATGACTGCACAAATGTAATGAAATTCCCTTCCCGTGAGCATCGAGGATAGAGCCATACCCTGGCTCGCCAGCAGAATGTGGGATTGAACATGTGGCCTCCATCTCTTCCTCTGTATGGATCGAGTGTGTTCCCTAGCACGCGTGTTCCTCCACGTCCTTCGGTTTGTTCTCCACGTGTAAATATTCCGTGTGTCTGGTTCCCGCGCGTCTGAGTCATTCTCTTTGAGAGGCGAGTGAATGCTGTGCGCTGTACAAGTTAAATCATTGTTATTGCCCAGTGTTCTCTCGTCCTCTCGTCCTCCTGCTGTATCTGTTCCGCCTAATGACGGTCGCTTGTGTTGCGATCGAAACGTCGTGATTTATTTTAGTTTATTCCTACGTGACTTTAGCGAAAGAATCAAAGAGTACTGCTGCAGAGTCTCACTTTCTGCCCCCCCCTCTCTTTTCCCCCCCCCCNTTCTCTCCCCCCCCCCCCCTCCAGCCGATCTCTTGGATTGGACTCTCATGTTCACACGTCCTTTGGATTGCACTCTCATGGTGCTAATCTCTCATTAACACTGCTGTTGTGCGCACATGCGGAGATTATACTCTTATGCGGTGACGTAAGCTCATTTCATGCTAATCTCTCTCCTAATCCCTCTCTCCCTAATCTCTCTCCCTGATCTCCCCATTAACACAACTGACGTGCTTGCGTCCGGGATGGAACTCCTTTCCAGCTCAGACCCGCTTGCTTGCTTGCCCATCGCCACATAATCAACCTCTTGTTGTTGTGACAGCTCTCTCGCTGGTTCAGCAGTTCCACTGCTGGACCACAAACAAACTAAAACCGATCCAAGCTCTTATCAAACAGGGAGATGTGGTGCCCCAATAGAACGTGCGATGGCACAGCGCGCACAGACCAAAGATGTCGCGATCTTTCCAGATAGAAGGGTAAAAACCAATTATCATATTTTTTACTGGAAAATGAGGTTCCAATGGTATAAATGCTTACCCGAGCTCTCAGACTCTGGTGGTGCATTGTCTTTGAGTTGTGCGCCTTTTGGCGTCATCTGGTCCAACCCATGTGAGACTAGGCTCTAAGGAAAGCCGTCTCGGGTGTGGACCAATCAACTTCAAGGACAGTGCATACATTATCAGAGTTATGTTTTNGTTTGCATTATGACTGCAGGTATTGTGGTCTATGCAAACATGACTCCTTGTAAAAAAGGTGTCAGTTTTGTTGCCAGATAGAAGGGTAAAAAACTATTATCATATTTTTATGGCAAATGAGGTTCCAATGGTGTAAATGCTTACCCGAGCTCTCAGACTCTGATGGTGCATTGTCTTTGAGTTGTGCGCCTTTTGGCGTCATCTGGTCCAACCCATGTGAGACTAGGCTCTAAGGAAAGCTGTCTCGGTGTGGACCAAAATCAACTTCAAGGACAGTGCACATTATCAGAGTTATGTTTTTGTTTGCATTATGACTGCAGGTATTGTGGTCTATGCAAACATGACTCCTTGTAAAAAGGTGTCAGTTTTGTTGCCAGATAGAACGGTAAAATAAGTATAACCAGTAAAACAAAGTTTTTCACTATAAATCCTTTATATGCGTGGCGGCTAGAGTCCTCTCGTCCTCTGGCTTGAGATGGCTGCCACCTATGGGTCAGATGATTGCATTTCACCATTAAGCAATTGGTAATTAAATAGAATTTTTTTCCTAAAAAGTGTAAAGTTATGGAAAAAAAATTCACGAAAATAAATTGTCACGCACAACGAGTCTGTGTGCAAAATGTCAGCTCGATTGGATCACGGGAAGTGAGTTAAAAACGACCGAAATATTTGCACGGTCGTAAGCGCGCAAGCAAGCAAGTGAACTTAATATAAAAGATAAAAAAAACAATTATCATGTCGCGATCTCGTCTGTCAAAGCAAAAAACGTGTGGCCGCGTAAAAGTCGCTCCGCGCTTCCTGTGACCTGTTTTAACCAGACGCCACTCAGCGCCCACTCCACCCTAAGAAGCCCGTGCGGTCCGACAGCTCGTGCTGTAATTTCCATGACTCACGCGTCATTCAACGTCTGCCGATCTCGTTTGCCCACTCACTTGGCTCCGTTACCGCATCCATCGGTGCGTGACGTGAACGCGCACTCTCTGCCCGGTGCTGCGCCGTACGGAATTTGATAAATTATTTGTGGTTGATGCTGCTGCGTTGTTGACAGTATGTCTGCTGGTCTTCTTTCGCGATGTACGTAGGCAACCCAGGTGAGGGGCAGGGGGGGGCAATAAACTAAGGACAAAAAGCAGTTCTAAAGATGATGAGTAATGTCGCAAGGAAGAGCGTTCCAGACGGCTGGCGAAGTCCATCTGAAAGCGCGCGATGCAGTTGGCCATCTTNGTTTCTCAATAACGCCGCTGCTTTATGACGAAAATATAATTGGCGACATTTCTTCATAACACATCAATCAATGAAGAAGGGCTATTGCCCGAAACGTCACTGGCCATTTATTTGGGCTCCTTTTACGGCGCCATTATTGGTGAACGATTTTGAGTTGTTGTTGTNGTTTGAATTTAGATCTACACGCAGAGAGCAATGCAAGAATCGGTGAGCAAACGCAAGTTTAGGGACATCATATTCAAATCACCGTTCCTGTAGGTCACAGCACTTCCCTTGGCGCTTCTACACTCACACTGCTCAGTTTTGTAATCACCTCCCATTATCTCTGTTCCAAGTTCTTATAACTTTCGTGATGATGATGGCGATGGAGCCATTAGCATCATACATTATGATCATCATCATCATAATGTATTCTTCATACGCCTATCGGCTTCCTCTGAAGAACATCTCGAGGCGCCAAAACAAAGGGGCATTAGAGATAATGAGGACAGAGTGCCTCGTCAAAGCCTTTTTAAGAGTGTTGCAGATGTAATACGTCAACCAACAATGCACATTGTCCAGACAATACTCCCGACAAGTCGAGTGCGAATTTGTCCACAGCCAACGTAGACTAGGAGACGCGTTTTCAGAAGCGTCGTGGTGACCCTGGATGATGTCTCGTCTGCCCTACTAAGTAACTAAACTCTAAAAACTAAATTATTTCACCAGGTAAGGCCCACTGAACTATTATTATAACTAATTTTCAGAAGCGACCTGGCCATAAATGATAGCTCAACAACGAAGTGGCTTATCACGCAGAAATTAATATAAGTAAAAAACTCTAACGCCAGAATTTAAATGTGGAGGGAAAACCGGACAAAAATCCAAGCGACCACGGGAGAACGTGCAAACTCCAAATATACAGCAGCCGTCAGCGTCGGGATCGAACCACGACATCCCGTATACCAGGCGAGGTCGTTAACATCTGATAGCCTCTGTTGTGTTGCAACTGTACTAACCTAAGAATCTTCAACCTCGGAAGCTTGCTGCTTGCTGACGCCGGTGTGTCTGCATGTTTGCGATGCTCTCTACAAGCTACCCACACCGGAGCACACCACGATACTGAGAATGTGGAATGGGCAGCGACGGTGCGGGCCCATTGGGGCCCTAGGCGGACACATTTCTTTTGGTGCATCACGTGACTACAAGCGGAGCAGTTGAAATTGACTTTCTCCTCCTACATTCAGGACCTCCTTCAGACATATTCAATCAAGATCATTACATTTCTCAGACTGTGCATTGCTCATTGTACTCTTGGGTTTTTCGGTAAAGTCACGTAGGTAAAAATTAAAATAATATTTCTATTATTTTTATTTTTNATTATTTATTTTNACCTACGTGATTTACCGAAATAACCTAAGTATGAATCCTTGCAGTCACGAAAGCTTCAAATCTAGAATTGCTCATTGTCCACGGTCTAGGCGTCACACTTGGTGGCGACAGTGCCTTGCAATTGCGGCACCTAAACTCTGAAACTCGTTGCCCCTTCGAGGTCAGGACTTCTAGACACAAATCTTAAATTTTGGACTAAAACGCATCTGTTTAAAATGTCTTTCTCTCTTTGTTATTTTTAAACGTCTTCTTCACTTCTTTTCCTTGGTTGACGTTCAACTATTTTCCACCTTCCCATGCATAGCGCCCTGAGAACGATTGTTTAAGGTGCTTGAAACATTTTAATGATTATTAATAACTCAGTTTACAGAATAGCGCAAAGTTGCACGAAACAAAGGCTGAAATACGTTGTAACTTGTTTGCACACTACCATTGGAATGGGAGCTTTTAATTGTTATCAGGATGTGAATTGAGATATTTGGCACAGCTCTGCTGCCATTTTTTTTCCCATGATGCATCCAGGACCCTTGAGCTGTTTGGGGCCATAAACTTTTTAGTTGCTGAACCCTCATCACAATCCTGCGCTGTAAACGCATGGAAAATAAATGTTTCTCAACAATGTTTTCCTGATAATTTGTCCTGACACTTATGTCAATAAACACGTTTNCAGAAACGCGATGTATTAACGGACCAATGGAACACTTTTGGCACTGTTGACCAAAACTGTTGGCCCAATAAATTCCGCGACAAACGTTCATAACAGAATTGGTGCATTTTACAAGTTTGATGTGAATGTTTCATTTTAAGTAAATAACAAGGCGTAGGCCTGGTACACGTGTAGCGTGGTGACACCCACTTTTATTAGGTTTTACAGAAGCAGGTACTCGAACAGGCTACAATTATGATTGCGAAGATAACATTAATCATGAAACATGTCTCACAGCGTGAAAAACAAAACCGTAAAATGGTGTTTAGCAGTGCCAGCTGTGTGACGAGATGTCAACTACCTCGTCTGCGATGCAAGGAGGTCGTGGATTTGATCACAACCCTAATCTGTCGCTCCACACGAAGCTTCGGGTCTTCTCAGCCACGGTCATTCCATCCCTTCTCTATGCTTGTGAAACGTGGACCCCTCTAATGGAACATCTGCGCCGATTAGAAAGATTCAGGCTGGCCTGCCTATGATCCATCATGGGCTTAACCAGGCTTATTTTTGCTGGATAAAGGGGGGTAAACGGGTTAGAGAAGAGATGGACCGATGCAGTACAGGAGGTTATGGAGCTGAGTGGACTTGCCAAAGACTGGTACGAGTGGTGTCAAGATTGGCTTCTGGAGGAGGCTCGTGCAGGACGCCACTGGGCAGTTGGATGCAGTCGCCTTCCAACAACAACAGAGGAAAAAGGAGCAACGCTCACGACGAGTGGAGAGCCAGGCGGAGAGCCAGGCGGCTAAAACACAGCAAGATGGCACAGCAAGGGGCACAGGTGGTGCATCTGCCAGTCATCTCAGTCAACCCATTGTACCTGGGTCTATCCATGACCCACTGTCAGTGAGCCTTCGACACTTCACGTGGACTCAGAATGCACCTGGCCTACCACAGGCAGTGTGGTAACATCACCGTCACTCAGTAGGGTATTTGTACGTGCATTCCCGTGTATCTCTTTATGTGTGCATGTGCATGCCTGCCCCGGTGTGTACAATTGTGTTGACTGATTGCACTCCTTCCGACAATAAAGCCAGCATCAGGACTCACGGTAAGTCAGAATCATAATATTTATTTACATTCGCAACAAACACTACCTCGATAAAAATGTACATTCTAATCTTAACTCTTGATACATTATGAAAAATATTTACAAATCACATTGACAAATGTGCCTGTATCCACATCCATTTCATATGCGATCAGTCTCTGAAAAAATTATATTGTCGGCAGAAGAATGTCCTAAGTCGTTTCCAGAGGCCTTTTTCTTGTGGATCTTGGCAGCGACCGGCACCCGTTCCCTCCCGTGCCGTCTCCTGTGCAGGCTCCATTTCCGGCTCCTGTGCAGGCTCCCGTGCCAGTTGCTGTCTCAACGAGCTGCGCTGAATAGCCCTGCTGCTGCTAGATGTGAACTGCTCCGGTGCGCTCGCGNGCCGGCTCCCATGCCTTGCTGTTCAACGGCTGCGNTGAATATGCTCCTGCTGCTGCTGCTGCTGCTGCTGCTCCTGTGCACATTCTTTGATCTCCTGTTGCTCGAGGACTGCACGGCTGCTCTTGTACAGGAGGTGGCTTTGGAGAGTCCACGTGTGCAGCTTCCCAGCGGGCACTGTGGAAGACACAGCAGAGAGGGATGAAACTGTCAGGGGTCAATATTGGAAACACAAGCACGAGCGATGATTGCATCGATGTTCAAAATAGCTTTTGGTAAACGTTGCAATTTTCTTTGGTAAGGTTACCTAATTCTGCCCAACCCTGCTCAATGGATCCACCACGAAGCACTTTGATTGATTGATGATGCGGCGATCATTGATTCATGCAAGCCATCCTGTCATTCAATGGCTTCCTCGTCACTAATGTATAGGTATTACCACGGCCATAGTTGTCATCAATGTTACATCTGGATACCTCTGCTAATGTCAAGGACTCAATTTACTAGGTTGACCGTTTCCTGAGCTCGACCATGCACACTCATCATATTAGAGGACAAACTATCTTCATCCTTCTTTGCGCACTCTGTTGCACTATCTTATGATCTCGTGCTTAAGTGTTGTAAAATAATAAGTAATAAGAAATATACAGCCCTTTGTCAATCCGTTTCTTATTGAAAAATACCTCCGCCATGCCGCGAAAGTCATGGAAGCGTTTTACTTTTCGTCACTGTGCTTGAAACTGCAGGTGGGTGTACAACGCAACCTGGAATCTGTTCTAAATATCACTCACCACTCATTATAGCCGCGGCTAAATTCACAGTGCAGCACAGAAACAACTTTGCAACTGTTTCCATCATATTGTTTCAAACGATTAATTAATTCAGTCTGGCTACCCCCCCCCCCCCCCCGAGTTGGCAATGCCGTCTGCTACTTACTCTTTATCAGCGAGTCGTGGAACTCCCTGGGCTGTGGGTGCGTGCTTGCTCTGGTGGCGAGGCCATTATCCGGAGCAGCGGCGGAGACATTGGTGGTGGTGGTGGTGNCGGTGCTCAGGGCAGTCATGGTGCATCTTCCTTGCTGTGAACACAAGAAACAACAAGCGGCAAGAATGTCAAAAGGCTGAACTCTGAAATAGAATGCAGAATAAGGGGAAGTAGCTAGTCGTAATCAACTATTATTTATCATAGTTGAATATAGTGGAATAAATTATGTTCACCATAAATGATGTTTACTATGTGAGAAAGGCTACCACTCGATAACCTCCACTATCCACAACAACCATGCACAACCGTACACAACTGCCATTCATATGGAGCTGGAGGTTTTCCCAAGCTATAATCACGATGCAAGCCAACCTCTTCCTCAAAACACTTTGTAGCAGCCCTTTAACGATTGTTATCCTGTGTTGTGTCATCACTCGTTACTTTACCTACACTGCGGCCTGACACTCCAGCGTTTCTGGCAACGTCATGGCTCACCAACCACCCCTTTTCATTAAGGGTTTAAGCCGTTATTGTGCCCATCATGTCAGATCTTCACCAATTTCTCTCTCCTCTGAGAAAACCCAGACCATGATCGCTCGCTAGACAGACTACGGATGAAAACTCAATGAGAGGGTTGGTCTGATTCCGGCATGACATCTCGAATTCGCCTGTGTCTGCTGAGGTGAGCACAACCTTGCTGTGAAAGAGATACATCAATCCCAGCTCACTCTCAGCACCATTATGTCCCTGTCACTGCTGCTGGAACGGCTGTCCGAGTTGTCCCAGCTCACGGCATCCCACGGCCAGCTCGTCCTTTTGGACAGCGGCGTTGACCTGCCCTTGATTGTGCCGGACTAGAATCCCTCTCCGCTAGCCGTGCGTCTGCTGATTGTGCGTTTGTGCAGCTGCAGTGGCAACGCATCTGCAGCTTGTTCACTGCGCTTGCTTTTACTCACTCCGAGAGGACTTCGTTCTTCCGGGACTGCACCGTGACCGCCTCCTTTTCCACCTCCTGTCCCAAGCAGGTGCCCTCAGTCGACCAGGGCCAGGACTCTGGATGTCAATTTCCACAGTGCGCTCGTAGCCAATGCGCATGAATTGAAGTTGAATGGTTTTTTCTGCTCTTGCTGATGTGGCTGCTGCTGCTCCTGTGAGTCTTTTTTAAACTGCTCCTGTTTATTGTGGTCTACACAGGTTTTCCTGTGAAGTGCCACATTGCTGTGAGCAGACGGTCCAATGGTCTGCCTGGATAGCTTCCCAGGGGACACTGTGGAGAAAGAGCAGAGAGATATTAAACGGACAGTGGTCAGTATTGGAAACACAAGCACAGAGCGATGATTGCATCGATGTTCAAAATAGCTTTTGGCAAACGTTGGAATTTTCTTTGGTAAGGTCACCTAATTCCTGCCCCAACCCTGCTCAATGGATCCACCACGAAGCACTATATAATACACAATGGGTTCTATGGAGGCCCGTCGTTAAGCGATTAGTTGTCAACAGGGGTGGTCGTTAAGTGGGGTTCTACTGTATGTGTTTGTTTCTCGAATTAAATAATATTTTCCTAATTTCACTATGAAAAATTCTGGGAAAAGTATCAGCTTGTCTGACTTCCCTCCTAATATGCATATTGCTATTTCTGAGTAGAATGCCTTATCATAGTCTAAAAACGTCAGGTTCATTGGTAATTGAAATTAATTGTTATTTTACAGAATGTGATTACTGGTATGCATGGGGTCGGGAACCCATATGCAACTAATTACAACAATTTGGTCACCATAAGAAATTACGGATAAAGGTCGAAAATATTAGTGGTATAGCAGCCAAGGAATAGAAGGAATCCAAGAGTACATCGTATTATGTAATCCTATTATCCATGAATTTTGCGGATAAGATTCACGTGAAACATACATCATATTATCCACGAATAGATACAGATACACCAACATGGACTCACGCGAAAATACGTAAAGACACAAAAACAGACAGAACACACCCACTGAAACATGCATAATAAACACACAACGACATGGATACACATAGAAATACAGAGAGACACACCAGAAACATGGAGACATTCAGAGACACACACAAGCACACCAAAACAGACATCGAGAGACACAGACATACAGAGACACAAACAGACAACGAGATGCAGGTACTGGACTTAGAGACACAGATAGGGATAAGTAGAGAAAGTAAAGTACAAAGACAGAGATGGCGAGAGACACATATAGACAGAAGCACTGAGACACCTGAGATAATATATGGTTGAGCAACATTGAGTGTGTGCAGACACTCTGTTATGTTGTATGTAAAGCAACATTATCAGTGGTTTTCATGGCCAGACACTTGTGTACACAGAAACACACACGCGTCGGTATCTGTGTAGGGCCTGAGAAGCCCCTGAATAAATCATTCATGTTTAAAACTCTTGATCCGCAATAACGTGGATTAGCAGCGTGCGTGATTACGATATTGCGTGTCGTCACCGTGAAGCGAGATCACGTGCGAGGGCGGGGCTTAATTATGTGACGTCACACACCCGCAGGCCACGCCCATTACCTAGGATTATCTGCGTATTCATATTCTATACATTTTGTGGAACGGAACCTTATTATCCGTGAATTGTGAGGAAAAGAGGAGTCACGTGAAAAAAAACAATATTATCCGCGAATAGACATCGACACACAAACATGGAGACACACAAATCATCCACATACATAAAGACACAAAAAAGCATAACACACCCAGAGACATGCATACACACACACACACAAAACACGGATACACAGAGAAATACAGAGACACACACACAGAGACATTCAGAGACAAACACGTGCACACAAATACACCGAGATAGAGAGACACAGACATTCAGAGACACAGACGTCGAAATGCATGTACTGTACTTAGAGAAACACATAGAGATCAGGACACAAAGTTAGAGTACGAACACAGAGATGGAGAGAGACACACACATATAGACAGAAGCACTAAGACAGCTGAGAAAAATGTGGTTGAGCAACATTGAGTGTGTGCTGACACTCGATGTCACGTCGTATGTAAGGCACGACCTCCTGTATACCAACAAAGACAAAGATCCCCGTATAGCCTTAACAGACTGTAAGGGGCAAGTGCTGTTAGCGAGCACCTATGAAGGCCGGAACGGTACACGAACGAGGGGTGGGTGGCCAGCACCACGCCCGACAATGTATACCAACACACACAAACACACACGCGCCGGTACCTGCGCAGGCCCTAAGAAGCTCCATTATCTCTTGATTAGCCCTCGACAAACAACAGGCTCCCCGTCTTGTCAACCAGCAATAACGTCCACTCGAGGCGCGCACGTGATGATTGCGTGTCGTCACCGTTGAGCGCGGTCACGTGTGAGGGACGGGTTCTAAATCTATGACGTCACACACCCGCAGGCCACGCCCATCCCACGCTCGCTCCGCCCCCCTCACCGCTCTATGAAGCTTTGGTTTAACACGTGGCATTCGCGACCAATATCCGTATCTTCTTGGTTCTTTCGGTAAAGTCACGTAGAAGGGAAGTAATAAAATAATAAAAATTAAAACATCGTAAAATAATTCTTACGACGTTTCGGCCGAAACATAATAAAATAATTCTCACAACGTTTCGGCCGAAACGTCGTGAGAATTATTTTATTATGTTTTATTTTATTATTTTATTACTTCCCTTCTACGTGACTTTACCGAAAGAACCAAGAAGATGAATCCCTACAGTCACGAAAGCTTTAAATCGAGATGTAAACTAGTCCCTTTAAATAGGGCGAGGGGGGTCTACTAATGACTGAGAGTGACGCTGCTACCACTTACCCGAGCCTCCTGCTATTTACATAACACTGGTGGTGGTCTACTTCTCTCACACTACCATTTACCCGATCCCACTGCTGTTAACATTGGCAGGGGTCTACTAATGTAGTCCGTCTACCACTTATCCGAGCCTCTGTTGTGTGATGAGTCTATGGGTCTCTGCTGTGTGATGAGTCTGTGGGTCTCTGCTGTATGATGAGTCTATGGGTCTTTGCTGTGTGATGAGTCTATGGGTCTCTGCTGTGTGATGAGTCTATGGGTCTCTGCTGTGTGATGAGTCTATGGGCCTCTGCTGTGTGATGAGTCTATGGGTCTCTGCTGTGTGATGAGTCTATGGGTCTCTGCTGTGTGATGAGTCTATGGGTCTCTGCTGTGTGATGAGTCTGTGGGTCTCTGCTGTGTGATGAGTCTATGGCCTCTGCTGTGTGATGAGTCTATGGGTCTCTGCTGTGTGATGAGTCTATGGGTCTCTGCTGTGTGATGAGTCTATGGCTCTCTGCTGTGTGATGAGTCTATGGGCTCTGTTGTGTGATGAGTCTATGGGTCTCTGCTGTGTGAAGAGTCTATGGGTCTTGCTGTGTGATGAGTCTATGGGTCTCTGCTGTGTGATGAGTCTGTGGGTCTCTGCTGTGTGATGAGTCTATGGGTCTCTGCTGTGTGATGAGTCTATGGGTCTCTGCTGTGTGATGAGTCTATGGGTCTCTGCTGTGTGATGAGTCTATGGGCCTCTGCTGTGTGATGAGTCTATGGGTCTCTGCTGTGTGATGAGTCTATGGGTCTCTGCTGTGTGATGAGTCTATGGGTCTCTGCTGTGTGATGAGTCTGTGGGTCTCTGCTGTGTGATGAGTCTATGGGCCTCTGCTGTGTGATGAGTCTATGGGTCTCTGCTGTGTGATGAGTCTATGGGTCTCTGCTGTGTGATGAGTCTATGGGTCTCTGCTGTGTGATGAGTCTGTGGGTCTCTGCTCTGTGATGAGTCTGTGGGTCTTTGCTGCATGATAAGTCTATGGGTCTCTGCTGTGTGATGAGTCTGTGGGTTCTGCTGTGTGATGAGTCTATGGGTCTCTGTTGTGTGATGAGTCTATGGGTCTCTGCTGTGTGAGAGTCTATGGGTCTTTGCTGTGTGATGAGTCTATGGGTCTCTGCTGTGTGATGAGTCTGTGGGTCTCTGCTGTGTGATGAGTCTATGGGTTTTTGCTGTGTGATGAGTCTATGGGTCTCTGCTGTGTGATGAGTCTATGGGCTC
Organism: Lethenteron camtschaticum; assembly: GCA_018977245.1. Lineage (NCBI taxonomy): Eukaryota > Metazoa > Chordata > Hyperoartia > Petromyzontiformes > Petromyzontidae > Lethenteron > Lethenteron camtschaticum. Next base: position 4,539 of record WFAB01002365.1, on the reverse strand, counting down.
TGCTGTGTGATGAGTCTATGGGTCTCTGCTGTGTGATGAGTCTATGGGTCTCTGCTGTGTGATGAGTCTATGGGTCTCTGCTGTGTGATGAGTCTGTGGGTCTCTGCTGTGTGATGAGTCTATGGGCCTCTGCTGTGTGATGAGTCTATGGGTCTCTGCTGTGTGATGAGTCTATGGGTCTCTGCTGTGTGATGAGTCTATGGGTTTCTGCTGTGTGATGAGTCTGTGGGTCTCTGCTCTGTGATGAGTCTGTGGGTCTTTGCTGCATGATAAGTCTATGGGTCTCTGCTGTGTGATGAGTCTGTGGGTATCTGCTGTGTGATGAGTCTATGGGTCTCTGCTGTGTGATGAGTCTATGGGTCTCTGCTGTGTGATGAGTCTGTGGGTCTCTGCTGTGTGATGAGTCTGTGGGTCTTTGCTGTGTGATGAGTCTGTGGGTCTCTGCTGTGTGATGAGTCTGTGGGTCTCTGCTGTGTGATGAGTCTGTGGGTCTCTGCTGTGTGATGAGTCTATGGGTCTATGCTGTGTGAGGAGTCTATGGGTCTCTGTTGTGTGATGAGTCTATGGGTCTCTGTGTGAGTTTATGGGTCTCTGTGTGAGTCTAAGGTTCTCTGTGTGAGTCTATGGTCTCTGTGTGAGTCTATGGGTCTTTGTGGTGAGTCTATGGGTCTCTGTGTGAGTCTATGGGTCTTTGTGGTGAGTCTATGGGTCTCTGTTGTGTGAGTAGTTGATGGGCCTCTGCCGTGTGTCATGCCGTGTCGTCGTCCAGATCAGGAAGGAAATCGCGGAAAACAAAATCAAGATCTACGACTTCCCTGACGCGGAGTACGAGGAGTTGAACAAGATGGCCAAGAAGATCAAGGTTCGGGGCTCACGATGGCGGCGCTCTTGTCGTTGTATTTGCCGACCGTGGTTGGCGATGTTCAATGTCACACGCGCTCTACACACACACACACGTTGACTACGCACCACACTAGGTACTCATTTGCGGCGAGTGCTGTTAGGGTGAGTAGCACCTGTGAAGGCTACCTACCGGCACGTGCCCTCCCACCCCATGGCCTTTTTAACGACAAACTGATGATATACGTCATCGCGATGGGAAAGGGTTTGGTGTACCGGGTTCATTTCTAACCAGGGATGGAGGTTGGAGGAGGAGCATCACTAGATTTAAAATGAAGCCATTGGGAGCTGTAATTAGTTTATTAGCAAAACCGAAGTGTAAAAAAGCAATATTTTTTGACAATTTTACACGACGTTTGCTGGAGATCAACACCCAGGATCATCGGTTGGCAACAAAAACTCCCACCCCAGAGTGACGTTTTGCTAATAAACCCAAATCTGTGAGCATATTGTCACATTATGTGACAACTTGATTTTTTACATTTAAACATGTTTATATTTAAACATTGAAATCATACCTACATAGCTCTGAAACCCACTCAACACTAATGATAAACTCTGCTCACACCAAACACAACATGCATAGATCTTGACTTAAAGTTGTCGTGACTGCAGGAATTCATATTCTATGGTTCTTTAGGTAAAGTCACGTAGATAGAAAATTTTATAAAAATAAAGTGAATACAATTTTTTTAAAAACAATGACGTAGACTGTAGCCTGGTTATTAAGTTGAGTGAGTGTACTGACAGTCTATAATGTAGACTGTAGCGTGGTTATTAAGCTGGGTGAGTGTTCTGACAGTCTATAATCTAGACTGTAGCCTGGTTATTAAGCCGAGTGAGTGTACTGGCAGTCTATAATGTAGACTGTAGCTTGGTTATTAAGCTGGGTGAGTGTTCTGACAGTCTGTAATGTAGACTGTAGCCTGGTTATTAAGCTGGGTGAGTGTACTGACAGTCTATAATGTAGACTGTAGCCTGGTTATTAAGCTGAGTGAGTATACTGGCAGTCTGTAATGTAGACTGTAGCCTGGTTATTAAGCTGGGTGAGTGTACTGACAGGCTATAATGTAGACTGTATCCTGGTTATTAAGCTGAGTGAGTGTACTGGCAGTCTATAATAGACTGTAGCTGGTTATTAAGCTGGGTGAGTGTTCTGACAGTCTGTAATGTAGACTGTAGCCTGGTTATTAAGCTGGNTGAGTGTACTGACAGTCTATAATGTAGACTGTAGCCTGGTTATTAAGCTGGTGAGTGTACTGGCAGTCTGTAATGTAGACTGTAGCCTGGTTATTAACTGGGTGAGTGTACTGGCAGTCTATAGTGTAGACTGTAGCCTGGTTATTAAGCTGGGTGAGTGTACTGGCAGTCTATAATGTAGACTGTAGCCTGGTTATTAAACTGGTGAGTGTACTGGCAGTCTATAATGTAGACTGTAGCCTGGTTATTAAGCTGGTGAGTGTACTGGCAGTCTATAATGTAGACTGTAGCCTGGTTATTAAACTGGGTGAGTGTACTGGCAGTCTATAATGTAGACTGTAGCCTGGTTATTAAGCTGGTGAGTGTACTGGCAGTCTATAATGTAAACTGTAGCCTGGAAATTAAGCTGGTGAGTGTACTGACAGTCTATAATGTAGACTGTAGCCTGGTTATTAAGCTGGGTGAGTGTACTGGCAGTCTATAATGTAGACTGTAGCCTGGTTATTAAGCTGGTGTACTGACAGTCTATAATGTAGACTGTAGCCTGGTTATTAAGCTGGGTGAGTGTACTGGCAGTCTATAATGTAGACTGTAGCCTGGTTATTAAGCTGGTGAGTGTACTGGCAGTCTATAATGTAGACTGTAGCCTGGTTATTAAGCTGGGTGAGTGTACTGGCAGTCTATAATGTAGACTGTAGCCTGGTTAAGCTGGGTGAGTGTACTGGCAGTCTATAATGTAGAATGTAGCTGGTTATTAAGCTGGGTGAGTGTACTGGCAGTCTATAATGTAGACTGTAGCCTGGTTATTAAGCTGGGTGAGTGTACTGGCAGTCTATAATGTAGACTGTAGCCTGGTTATTAAGCTGGGTGAGTGTACTGACAGTCTATAATGTAGACTGTAGCCTGGTTATTAAGCTGGGTGAGTGTACTGGCAGTCTATAATGTAGACTGTAGCCTGGTTATTAAGCTGGTGGAGTGTACTGGCAGTCTATAATGTAGACTGTAGCCTGGTTATTAAGCTGGGTGAGTGTACTGGCAGTCTATAATGTAGACTGTAGCCTGGTTATTAAGCTGGGTGAGTGTACTGACAGTCTATAATGTAGACTGTAGCCTGGTTATTAAGCTGGTGAGTGTACTGGCAGTCTATAATGTAGACTGTAGCCTGGTTATTAAGCTGGGTGAGTGTACTGGCAGTCTATAATGTAGACTGTAGCCTGGTTATTAGCTGGTGAGTGTACTGGCAGTCTATAATGTAGACTGTAGCCTGGTTATTAAGCTGGGTGAGTGTACTGACAGTCTATAATGTAGACTTAGCCTGGTTATTAAGCTGGGTGAGTGTACTGGCAGTCTATAATGTAGACTGTAGCCTGGTTATTAAGCTGGGTGAGTGTACTGGCAGTCTATAATGTAGACTGTAGCCTGGTTATTAAGCTGGGTGAATTTGTATTTCAGCAAATTCTTAAAACTGATGGGCCCAGCTCTGGGCGCACCCACGTGGCGTACACCACGTGGTATACACAGGGACATCACGTGGTAAACACCACGTGGTGTACACAGTGAGAGACACGTGGGGTATTGAAAACAACGACGAGTACTTATTTTATTTCAGCAGGTAAGGGCCACCCGAGCAACGTAGAGGTTTGTTTATTCTTCAGAAGCGACCTTGCCCACAGGTGACAGCTCAATGAAGTGGCTTCAAGCGTGCCACTTTATAGCAGCCACATATACCTCTAGACGCGCCGCGTTGGTTCCAAATGTGTAAGAGGGGGGAAAGCGGAGGACCCGGAGACAAATCCACACGACCACGGGGAGAGACACGTGCAGACTCCAAATATACAGTCAAGCCGTTTTACTGGTGGGAACCTACTGGTTACACCAGCCCAGGGAGGGGCTGGGTGGGGAGGGGCTGGGTGAGAAGGGGCTGGGTAGGGAGGGAGGGGCTGGGTGGGGAGGGCTGGGTGCAGAGGGTGGGGAGGGCTGGGTGGAGAGGGTGGGGAGGGGCTGGGTGGGAGAGGCTGGGTGGGAGGGAGGGCTGGGTGGGTAGGGGCTGGGTGGGAGGGGCTGGGTGGGAGGGCTGGGTGGGGAAGGTGTTGGGGAGGGGCTTGGTGGGGAGGGGCTGGGTGGGGAGGGACGGGCTGGGTGGGGAGGGACGGGCTGGGTGTGGAGGGTGGGGAGGGGCTGGGTGGAGAGGGGAGGGTGGGGAGGGGCTGGGTGGGGAGAGGAGGGGCGGGTGGGGAGGGGCTGGGTCGGAGGGGCTGGGTGGGAGGGGCTTGGTGGGGAGGGGCACATGTGCTGGGGCTCAATGTCCAGGATGAGTGAGTTTGCTGCCCTCCCGTCACTTGCGACTCAGCAGCTCGCTGAGCATCTGGCTGTGACGCTGCTGAGTGTCGAGCAGCTCTGCAAGAGAGGCGAACAGCTTCTTCTTGACACGGCCGCCGC